>MU623402.1:0-194679 GCA_025201765.1 Daldinia sp. FL1419
GCCCTCTTCCCACCAACACCCCCACCCCCCCCCACCCCCCCCCCCCCCCCCCCCCCCCCCCCCCCCCCCCCCCCCCCCCCCCCCGCCCCGCGCCCCCCCCCCCCCCCCCCCCCCCCCCCCCCCCCCTCTTTTTTTCCTGGTGCGTGCTACGCACAGTTGGACTCCATAACGAGATCTGGAAGATAAAAAGCACATTTTTAAAATACTCCAAAGATTCTAGATCAATATATAAAGAGATCATATTATAATTCAGTGTTTTCATAAATATACCTAGGTACCTGTGTAAGCTAGGTGTATTGGGTGGTTATTGATGCCAAAGTACTCCCAAGTATCAGATATGTATAACGTTGCATGGATGTATAACACTCCCCGTAAGGCAGGTGAAGATAATTCGGCAAGCTAGCGTTCCACTACTTGAAAGGGTAGCTTCGTGTACTCCGATCTCGCACGACATGTACGATGAATATGTGCGATTCGAGGGAAAAGTACAATCATGGTTATGATTTGATCTTATCAGATCCGATGATTAGATATTTAGGTCCCCGTTTGACCCGCCGCCTAATGTACGTGGAAGCCGGGATCCAACGAGGTCCGAATTACACGCATGGTACAGGGATGTAAGTTTTTTTTCTTCTTGGTTCGTCATCTATTCCAGTGGATTAAACAATACGGATGTCATGGGCCACCTCGGCTGGTTTGCTGGCGTTGGATAGCTTGCGCCGTTATTAGAGTTTCTTACGTACAAGTACTACCGTAGATTCCGGTGCATTGATCGCGAACTGTTGGAATTCCACGAGAAACGTACGTAGCTTTGGGGAGGAAACACCAAAACAGGCATGGAGACCCGGACCCTCACCTATAACCATACTTGGATATTTAGTGCGTAGGAGAAGAACCGTTTACGAGCTACTAGATTTATTTGTTTCTTTTAGTATGTTCCATATTCTTATTATCAAGCGGTCCACCCAACTAGCCTCCACATCAGTGAGCATACCCACCACCACACGCTAGACATGTTCAAGACGGGGTTGCAGTAAGAAGAGGTTACATAGATGTAAATATTCTTGGTTGTATGTTTAGTCGAATACTTTTCTATCGCCCGATGATTTTCCCTACCATTAATATAAGGAATATCGAATTGTATCACAAGAGACAGCTATTGGACCAGATTATATTTATACTCTTCGCTGGGTAAGCTTCTCACGATGGCTACGCAGTCAAGCAGCTCTGCGACGCCAGATCCTAAATTCCAAAGGCAACGTCTGTCGTACTTGGAGGGCCCGGTAGATCCTCCGTTAGTAGATCTAACTCTCGGTGAACTTTTGGATCTTCAATGCCAGCACCACGGCACCCGGGAATGTATCGTCACACCTTGGACGGGAGCTCGGTGGACTTACAATGAGCTCAATCAGCAAAGCTCGCAGCTCGCGAGGACGCTTCTTTCGCTTGGCATCGGCGTCGGGGATCGCGTTGGAATCATGGCTGGAAATTGCGAACAGTATGCTGCAGTCTTTTTTGCGGTCGCCCGCATCGGAGCTATATTGGTGATACTGAATAATACGTATACACCGACGGAAGCGATGCATGCGCTAAAGTTCTCAGGTAAGATGTAATGAATCCTACATCAAAGTGCTACAGCTTTCTAAACATGATTATGTAGGGTCGAAAATATTCTTCACGACGAAGAAAATCGGGAGATTACACAACACCAAATTGCTGGCTGAGTTAGCCAAAGAGAAGGAGGGCCCCAGCGTTGTCATCCTGAGAGGTGAATCGGACTCGTATCCTACATACGCTGATTTGATTAAACAAGGGCGGTCGGTAAGCGACAGCGATCTCCATCGCCTTGGGAAGAAGGTTCTTGCACATAATGTGTGCAATCTGCAGTTTACGAGCGGTACCACAGGTCTTCCCAAGGCCGCCATGTTGACACACCATAACATCGTTAACAACGCTCGTTTTATTGGCGATCGCATGAGGTTCACTCCGGACGATGTCCTCTGCTGTCCACCCCCATTATTCCATTGTTTCGGTCTCGTGCTTGGTATGATGGCCGTCATCACACACGGTGCAAAGATCGTGTATCCGGAGGAGACTTTCGACGCACCTGCTGTCCTACGTGCCATCTCCGACGAGCGGTGTACCGCTGTTCACGGTGTTCCGGCCATGTTCGATACGTTATTTAGTCTTCCGTTCCCCCCTAATTTTGACTGCACCAACCTGCGCACGGGAATTATCGCCGGTGCTCCTGTACCTCGCTATCTCATGGAGCTATTGGTCGAACGCTTTGGCATGACAGAATTTACTAGCAGCTACGGATTGACAGAGGCCAGTCCGACCTGCTTCAACGCCTTTACCGATGACGCTATCGAGAAACGACTCACGACCGTAGGCACGTTAATGCCGCACGCGCGCGCCAAGATCGTTGATCATGATGGTCAGATCCTACCGCTAGGTGCACGGGGAGAACTCTGCATTGCGGGATACCAATTGCAGGCCGGGTACTGGAACAACTCGGAGAAAACAGCAGAGGTGATGCAGCGAGACACCGAAGGAGTTCTATGGCTGCGAACGGGCGATGAAGCCGTGTTTGACGATCAAGGTTACTGTACCATCACTGGACGATTCAAGGACATAATTATTCGAGGTGGCGAGAATATCTACCCCCTGGAGATTGAAGAACGGCTCCTAGCACACCCGGCCATATCGCGAGCCGTAGTCACGGGATTGAAAGATGCTCATTACGGAGAAGTCGTCGGCGCTTTCTTACAACTAGCAGACGAGGATAAAAAAGAAGGGAAAACATTGAGCGACCAGCAGGTACGCGATTGGGTGCAGCAGAAGCTGGGACGACATAAGGCGCCAACACACGTGTTCTGGTTAGGAGAAGATGGGATACCGGCTGATGTACCGCTTACCGGTAGTGGTAAGGTTAAAAAGTTTGAGATGGCGCGATTTGGTGAGGAGATCTTGAGGAAGAGGCGTTTGGAGAAGTTGTAGATATTCGAGTTGGCTTAAGAGTTTTCTTTTTGGGTTACTAGCTTGGATTATTAGAAGCTTTTAGAGGTATTATAGGTACCTGTTAGCATATAAATAAAGATTTATAGTGCACCTGGTGTAGCACGAGCCCTGCGTTCGGGTGGCTGTCATTGCCTTTGAAACCCCTGGACTGGGTGGACAATTTGCACTTGGCTAAATCATATTAGTTGCGTTTTACCATAATAACTTTTTGACGACTGTCCGCCACACACTAATCGATATTGTTTTCAATTGTAGCCTAGATACCCTTTATGTTACTCGAAACCGTCTATAAGATGGGGCCTAGCAGTACCTGCGCACTGATTACCTACCTACTCTTAAAGTTGACCAAGTAAAAGGTTATAGCTAATTCTCACAACGAAACTCTACTAGCATCTGATATTCGATTTAAATTTGCCTAGCATTGATTCAACACCAAGGCGTTATGTAAGTTGATTCTTATATTTGCCTTATGCGTCATCCCGTTGACTTACATTTACCCCGCCTTTTTCGAATAGTCAGTCAACTCGCTCTCCGATAGGTGCGCCAACTTCTTCTTTCTCTAATCCAAAATTTAACTTGACAGTTTTCTCAAACAATCAGAAGACTAAACTGATAAAAAGTTATGAAAATGATCTTGCGTTAACATTGTAGTACGAACTGTACGAACTATACGAACTCCATCTCGACACTTTCGTTTATCGGTACACGATGCGCCGAACTGTCGGGTCCCTTAATACGTATGGCGCAATGAGGATCCTTGCATGGAATAATATGTTGCTGTTGTACGCGGACCTGTTGGATTTATTCCGTTCATCATTACGACGTTGGGGTTGCTACGAGGGCTCTCTCGTTGTGGAGATTAATACCTTTACATCGGACGAACCGCCTCACCGATGGGCTTCCGACGGGTTTGCTCTCGTATGCTGCGCCGCTCACCGTTTGCCCCGTCAGCGAACTTACTTGCTTTCCTGCTGGAATCCCTACGGTTCTCCAGCTTTGACGATGTGCGCTGATCTTACCCCACATACTCCAACGTGACCTACATCACATTGTCTAGGTGTTTCTTTGTATAACGGATGAGCTCAAGCTTCGGCGCATGGTCCTCAGTCTAACTTAAACTGCATACATAGGTAGGTACCAGGGTAGGTACATATGCTAGGCTCTATAATATTTAATAGAACTCTCCCAGGTCTTGTTCCCACCCGTCAATTTTCCTTTGGGATTATGCCACCCAGGTAGATATTGGCAATGAGGTCGTCACTGTTTCTAGCCGCGACCCATGCCCTGCTGGGCTATGCTTTCAGCAGCGGCGGTCGACCAGGTACCCTAATACGTGATTTTGCCGAAAAACGACAAGCTGCGCAAGATATTATCACTTGGGATGAGCATTCTCTCTTCGTCCATGGGGAGAGAGTGCTCATCTTTAGTGGAGAGTTCCATCCTTTTCGACTGCCTGTACCAACACTTTGGCTGGATGTCCTACAGAAAGTAAAAGCGTTAGGCTTCAATTGCATCTCATTCTATGTGGACTGGGCTCTCTTGGAAGGGAAGCCTGGTGACTTCTCCGCAGAGGGCGTTTTTGATCTTCAGCCGTTCTTCGATGCTGCTCAAAAAGTCGGCATTTATCTCATCGCCAGACCTGGCCCTTATATCAATGCAGAGGTTAGCGGCGGTGGTTTCCCTGGTTGGGTTCAACGGGTTCGTGGTCTTCTTAGGAGTAGTGCGCCAGATTACCTCAACGCGACGAATAATTACATGTCGAATATCGGCAAGATAATTGCGGACGCTCAAATTACAAATGGTGGTCCGGTAATCCTATATCAACCAGAAAACGAATACTCCGGAGCTGGCGATTATACCCCTTTCCCAGACGGGTCCTATATGGAATACGTTTTGCAGCAGGCGCGGGATGCCGGAATAGTCATTCCCTTTATCAGCAATGATGCGAGTCCTCAAGGCCATAATGCTCCAGGAACCGGTGAGGGCGAAGTCGATATCTATGGACACGATGGTTATCCTCTTGGGTTTGACTGCGCACATCCTACAGTTTGGCCCAAAGGAAACCTGCCCACAAATTATCGAAGCAGCCATCTTAGACAGAGTCCAGCGACGCCATTTTCCATAGTACGTATAAGAAATCTCGTGTCGTAATTGGCACTACTTATTCTACATTTGCTAACGTTGGCGCAGCTTGAATTTCAAGCCGGTTCATTTGACCCCTGGGGAGGTTGGGGTTTCGAGCAGGCAAGTCCTCACCTCGCTACCAAATTAACTTTGCTCCTTATCCTGGGAGTAAATGGGCTCGATAAAATCCTTTTTTTTTTCGGACTCTAGCTGACGATTTTGCAGTGCAGCGCGCTTGTGAATCACGAATTTCAGCGAGTCTTCTACAAGAATAATTACGCTGCGGTAAGCATGTGGATTTCCGGAGGTTATTTCTATTAAGGATATATAGCGTTACTGACACGAACAGGGTGTAACAATAAACAATCTTTATATGATCTTTGGTGGAACTAATTGGGGTAACCTCGGACACCCAGGAGGATACACCTCATACGACTATGGAAGTGTCATCAAGGAAGATCGAACAGTTACACGGGAAAAGTATTCAGAGTTAAAGCTACAAGCGACGTTCCTACAGTCGAGCCCTGGTTATCTTACTGCAACTCCGGGTGCTAGTTCAAACAGCGTCTATAGTGACAATCCAGACATCACTATTACGCCGATACTAGGAAACAGCACAGACGATGCATCGTTCTTCGTGGTCCGGCATACCAACTACTCAAGTTTTGAATCGACAAAGTACAGGGTCACTTTACCTACGTCCCAAGGGTCCCTCGTAATCCCCCAGTCAAACCAATCACTCACTCTAAATGGTCGAGACTCGAAAGTAATAGTCACCGACTACGACGTTCAAGGCACTCGGTTGCTCTATTCCACTGCCGAGGTTTTTACACATCTAAAGCAAGGAAGCCAGGCAGTCCTAATACTCTACGCCGGACCTAACGAGTATCACGAGTTCGCGATTGAAACACCGCCGAATAGTCGAGTCAACAAAATCGAAGGTGGTCAATCGTACAGCGTTAAAAGTGGTAATTCTAGCTTTTTAACTGTGAACTGGACGACGCCCAAGGAGCGATCCGTACTTCAGATTAGCGACAGCTTCATAATCTACCTTCTTGGTTGGTCTCTCGCCTAGAATACGTTTGCTACTGCTAACTATGAGTATTTAGATCGTAATGCGGCATATAACTATTGGCTTGTTGATATCGAGAACACAAGTGACAAGGCGATTATTAATGGCCCCTATCTTGTGCGATCTGCTTCCCTGGATAAAGATGAACTTCACATCAAAGCCGATTTCAACACTTCTACAACAGTTGAACTTCTAGGGATTTCGGCGGCCAGACTTTTCGTCAATGACATGGAGATTTCAACGGAATCATCGGATTTTTCAGTGACTGCCAACGTGTCCGTAGACAGCCCTTCATTTACCGTTCCGAATCTGGCGGATCTCGACTGGAAGTATATAGACTCACTTCCAGAAGTTCAGAAGAAGTATGACGATTCAGCATGGACGAAGGCCGACCACAAGTTCACAGACAATACATATCAACCCCTCGTTGCCCCTGTTTCAACTTACTCCTCCGACTATGGCTTCCACACTGGAGTAATTCTATACAGAGGTCATTTCAACGCCACGGGTAACGAAGGAAACTTGTCACTATGGACTCAAGGAGGAAGCGGGTTTGCGGTATCAGTATGGCTCGACGACCAACCCCTCTCATCATTTGGAGGAAACCCAGCGAACGCAAGCTACCAAGGAAAATACGACGTTTCCGGTGCTAAGCTCGAAGCTGGAACTGAGCACGTGTTTACTGTCGTAATAGAAAATATGGGACTGAGCGAGAACTGGATTATCGCTGATGATATGAAGCAGCCTCGCGGTATTCTAGGGTGGAGGCTGGAGACATCCAAAGCGACTAACACGCCCATCAGCTGGAGGCTAACGGGAAACCTTGGTGGTGAAGATTACTTGGATCGCGTTCGTGGCCCGCTAAATGAGGGTGGTCTGTTCATCGAGCGCCAAGGATACCACCTCCCAGGCGCGCCAACAGAATCGTGGGCATCTCGCTCGCCACTAGAGGGTATTGATTCCCCAGGTATTGCCTTCTACGCGACCTCCTTCGACCTCGACTTGCCTTCCAATGAATGGGATATCCCATTGGCGTTCTCGTTTTCCAACGACACATCCGCATCTGGCATTTACCGGGCTCAATTATATGTTAATGGCTGGCAGTACGGTAAGCTAAGCAGCAATGTCGGTCCCCAGAATGTATTCCCCGTGCCAGAAGGAATCCTGAATTATAACGGTACGAATTACGTTGGGATTTCGTTATGGGCTCTCGAAGAAGGTGGGGCGAAGATCCCTGAGCTTGAGCTTGCGGCTGGTGTGCCAGTGTGGACGGGACGCGAGAAGGTCGAGCTCGTGGACAGCCCGGGATGGACGAAGAGAGAAGACGCTTATTGATGCGATACCTAATGCCACGATGAGTTATGCGTTTAGCATTTACGCGTTTATTATTTAATATTAAAATCAGTGCACATTCTTTGCATCTAATAACCGCTGCTGACTAACCAACCCCCTTTTTAGTAACTTGAATAAGGAGTCAGGTTGTGTAACCGTGGAATAATACAAAAGGATTTTATATAATACTACAGCTATATACCCGTTACAAATCCGGATACGAACGGCGATAATTTACTCTCTGCTGAGAGGCTTCGGTTCCGGCACATAATCCATAGTACCACCAACGCTCAGAATCCAGAGTTGGCCGGGAGTCTCAGGTATTTCGCTTCCATAAAGGAAGTTGTTGGGGAAACCCGGGTCGAAAGGAATCGCAGACTCAATTTCCTTAATATCTTCGGTAGAAAGTTTGATATTTAGGGCTTCAATATTTCCCTTAAGGTGATCAATAGTGCGACCACCGACGATGGGAAATACGTAGGGCACCTTGCTGGCGACGTATGCTTGAGCGATGCTCGTGATCAAGGTGTTCTTGCGCTTGGCAACCGCTTCAAGCACTTTGCTGACTTTAATATCGTTCTCGGTGGCCTGACCCTTACGGCCGGCGTCACTCTTACGCTGCTCCTCGGTTTTAAACTTTCCGCCTCCTAGGGCACCCCACGGCGCAAGGCCCATACCCTCGGCGCGACACATGGGGATGATCTCGCGCTCGAAGTCGCGTTGCGCCGCGCTCCATCTACCCTGGTACACGCTGAACTGCCGGAGCCCGTTCTGGCGGGCGTATTCGTTGGCTTTGCTGACAACCCACGCGGGCGTGTCGCTAACGCCAAGATGGAGCACCTTGCCAGCTGCGACGAGGTGGTTGAGCGATTGCATTACCTCGGGAATGCTGGTGGAAAAGTCCCACCAGTGTACATAAAGCTGAGAGCATCGCGTTAATTTCTAAGAAAATATCCAAAATAAGTAGTGGAAGACTAACCAGGTCGATGTAGCTAGTCTGCAATTTTTCCAAACTGGCGTTGACCGAAACATGCAAGCTCTTGGAACCGTTTCCGGTGTAATTGATCATAATTTCGCCCTTCCCGCGCGGTCCGGCGTGGAAGTTGATTGAATATTTAGTTGCGATGACCATTTGGTCTCGATTGCCACGCTTCTTCATCCATGCTCCGATGCGCTTTTCCGATTCCTCGAATTGGTAGTTGTTTGACGTGTCAATGAAGTTACCTCCCTGACTATAGAAGTAGTCAAGAATGTCCTCCGTGGTCTTCTCGTCGCATTCACCCACTAAAGTCGCCGTGTTAGCGTCTGCTTCGGCGGGGTCGGGAATCAATTATTCCCAAGCTCTACGGTACGGAGACTTACTGAAATCTTTCCACGCATCTCCAAAATTCATGGCACCCAAGCATAAGGGGCTAACACGGATTGACGCAGTAGGAGAGAGCAGGCGGTAGCGAGCTAAAGGGGACTGGGCTGGAGGCGCCGGAGGTAACGCTACGTTGATAGACATCTTCTATGATGTTCAATGATGATATCGATCGGGAGAGTTTGAGTTGTGAATGATTCGATGTTTTAAATGCGTCAACTAATTGCCCACAGGTAAGTCTATCCGGGGAGGCTACCATAATTTATACAAGATTCAACAAGTCTTGGATTGACAAAAGCCGATATTTAGTTCGGTGATGATGTACGTCAATGTCACGCAAATCGAGGGGTCGGATAGAATATGATGCCGCGTAGTGTAAATAGTAGCCATTCTAGACCCATGTTGCCTGTAGGTGTGCATAAGTCCGGTTGTTAAGCCCGGTTCAAAGCCGTGCTATATTAAGACGACTGACATGTAGATGCAGTCTTCGATGAGATATCTCCGTTAAGCACGTATCTCCATAAATATTGATGATGAATTCCTTTTTATTTCTAAGATATGCTTACTATGAGTCGCAGGCTGGCGTCATCAGGATGGCTTCTATGCTTTTAGAATTGGTACCTGGAATGATTGAGATATCTACCGGATAGCATTCCTTTCAACGCTTTTGTAAATGCGCTGGCTTGGATTTTGGGTAGAAAAATAAAATTTGGATTCCCAAACAGCATCATAATATTTTTAAAAATGTAATTAATAAGCATGATCCCGACTGCAGGGTGCATATTCCAAGTTTTCGGTATTGCACACTACCGACAACTGCCACGAGGTTATCCGTTACCTTGGATCCGATAGCATGGTGTATGGTGGCTCTCCCCTCACGCTCAGCTAATGTACAATACTTAGGTATGTACCCACTTACCTAATGGAGTAAGTTGAAAGCCGTTGATTGGCTGTTGGAACAGCTCCCTTTTAACACCGACAAAAACATCGGTGATAGACTAGATGAATGGATTCCAAATCATTTTTCTTACTAATACCTAGTAAAGTCATGATATGCTTCGTGCCCATTATACAAGGTACCTAGGTACCTAGGCCCTAGACCAAAGGGTTCAAAGAGGCTTTTAACATTCCTAACTATATTAAATAACTAACTAGTTAATGATAGTTAGGTAAATATTCTACCTGTCATTAAGATTATGACTACCAACCTATGATGATGCCTCCGGCACTAACACATTTTAATCTGGAAGAAAACTCGGGAATAACGAAACTATGATAATAATGGTAACATTCCAACGTATATGCAAATTAAGTTGGACAGTCAGAGTTACATATAAAGCTACGTCGCTGAAAATTCCGAATTTTGATTGATTGGCTTACAGTTCTCATAAGATGCATTAGCTCACGTCTATAGGTAGCAACTGACGACGTTATCTGGCAGAACGTCCTTTTTTTTTTTTGAATTCATACAGCAGTAAACCCGTATTTGATATAATATGACCCAATGCTACAAGTTCTGAGATAAGATGGCAATCCCGTGGCTTGGGGCGATGGACTTTGTATCGTTACATCTTTTCCGTACACTGCACCAACACCAAGGAGGTGTATGAAGATCCTGCTTTACTGTACGCCGTGGAGTTCCGCAAGATACAATCAAGGTCGGACTTAGGTGTTTGGCTCCTTATATGTCCGCCCCACGGGAGAGCTTATAAATAAAGGCCATATTCGCCGAGTCTTTGAGTGTATGTGGCTCTTGCGTTTAGTTCTGGAAGTTGATTCATCTATTTATCAATTTTTCAACATGTCTTCACCAGTTTGGTTAATTACAGGAGCTTCCAATGGTCTCGGTCTTTCTTTCTGCCTTCGTGCCTTGAAGGCTGGCCATAGGGTCATCGGTGCTATGCGCAACCCATCCCGGGCCGCTGAAGCCGTCAAGGCTATAGAGAGTAGAGGAGGCAGGGTAGTACAGATAGACATGACAGAGTCTCAGGCCAGCATACGAGAGAAAATAGAAGCGGCCGAGAAGATTTACGGTACAATCGATATTCTGGTAAACAATGCCGGTTACTCACTCCTCGGGCCACTTTCCGAATTTACGTACGTCTCCTATCATCACTTGCGCATGTATATAGCATGCTGTACTTGCTGGCTAACCGTCCCTAGTGAGAAAGAAGTCAATACCCAAATGCAGACGAATTTCTTCGGTCCTATTTATGCTATTCAGGTTAGTACCGTTAGCTTTCCCACCTTCTAACCCATAAGATTATGTAGTCAGGTTTAATCTGGACTTTCTTCTCATCTATGACGTTCCAACTCGTCGCCGGTCCTTAACGGATTACCCCACACTGCTGCGTAACGGGGGTAAGCATAGGAGAAACATTACTAACTCCGTCTAAAGGCCGTTCTCCCCGGGATGAGAGCCCGTAAATCCGGATCTATCGTCAACATAAGCAGCATAGCCGGTCAAGATGGTCTTCCAACATGCTCGCTATACGCCGGTAGCAAGTTCGCTCTCGAGGGGCTTAGCGAGTCCCTGGCGCGCGAAGTTGCGGAATGGGGTATCAACGTCTTGATAGTAGAGCCCGGTAGGTTCCGGACGAATTTCCTCAAGGCATTAGTTGCGAACGAAAAGGGCATTCCTGAACACGAAAAGGACACGCTTGTTGGGAAGACTATGCAGGGTTTCCGAGAGAACGAGACGCCCCTAAGAGGAGATCCGGAGAAGCTAGCCGACCGTGTTTTTGAAGTGGTAACGGGTGAAGGAGAAGCCGGCGCGCTGAAGGGCAAGATCTTGAGACTACCGCTAGGAAAGGATTGTTTGACTCGGCTTGAGGCGAAGCTTGAGAAGGTTAAGAGCGATATGGAAGCTTCTCGAGCTGTGGCCGAGAGTACGGATATTTAAGGGCCATTAAATAACGTAGGAATATGGCCCTCATAAACCCTTGGAAGTTAAATCGCAGTCAAATCACAGTGTGTTGTATTAGTTCTAACGTATGTCGAAGCTAATATTAATGGTAACTACTATCCTTACTCGATAGTACATAACTTGGGATGGTGTATCCTTGTTCAAACTGCTACCTCTATTGCTAACTTTCTTTTTCAGGATTGTTTTGTTTTTCTTGGGGAAATCATCGATCTATAGGCGGCCATCCTAAAATTCGAGACCTTCATCAGCGTAATATTATCGCGGATGAAACGGCACCCAATCGTGGTCGCAGGTGTCTCTCTTCTGTTAAGAACCGCGAATGGATATCTTGTTCGTGAAACGCAAACTGTGTAGCCTATGCTACCGAAATCTCGGCCCTTAACCACCAAAATCCGACCACCCTCTCCATCTCGTGTTGCTATTCTTTCTCTCTTTGCTCGCGATTACTATTTCGTAATTTTCCATGTGCTAGATATAGCCATATGATGAGCTTCTACCACTTGCTCACACGAGCGCCGTTGTTGGCTCGCAGGTACGAATAGAGAATCGCGCCAGTTGCTGAATGTTTATCTTTATGGCTGGTATTTCGTTTTGTGTTGCAATTCCTAGGAGTCGTATGAGTTAAGACGAAGATTCATTTTCCTTCTCGACTTCTTTTTCCTTGAGCTCTTCCTTGCAGGCTTCGAAGGCAAACTGGCAACTCATCAGCTCGTCAACCTCATACAGAGACATCATCGTGCATTCTCCTTCGGGGTCTAGCATGTTCAGGCGCTCACTAAGCAGCTTTGCCGTGATTTTGTAGTTGTTGTCTCGAGTCTGGATCCAATCCAAGAGCTTGTAGGTTAAGAGGGGGCTACGGTTAGACCATAGAACCTGCCTTGCCAAGCCGTACACCACGTCTCGCTGGTCTTCCATTTCGGGATCAATGTATTTACATATCCAATCCTGTTCCTCGTCCATGAGGATGTTTACGCCCTTCTCCTGCCAGGAGTGGAAGAATAGACGCAAGGGGTTCGGGTTATGAAAGTGCGATGAAGTTGTAGAAACATATCGTTGATTAGCTCCTCGGGGAGGAGATTGACCTCTGACATAGGGACCGGAGCGGGAAGATAGACGCGAAGGGCGGTAGGTTGGCGAGCGTCTGCGAAGAACCGACCTTTGAACCCAGTTCCCCCGTTGCTGTTGTTGAATCCCGGGGCCATATGAGGATTTTTGGGGCCGGGCCCACGGCGCGGTTCTACCTGTCTGGTGTGTCGAGGGAGATGGGAGGCTTTGAGACGGGGCAAAGTTGAAAGGCTGCTGGCTCCAGTAGCACGGTGATTGAGACGGCGCATACGTTTGTGGTGTCGGGAAAGGCATTTGAGGGAGGTGATATGTAGAATCCTGAGGATTTAGTCTTGCCCCTGATCCCCACTGAGATAGTTGTTGAGTTGGATACGGTGTAAAGGATGTCTGAGAGAAACCTAGACCAAATGTGGTATCGAAGTCAGAAACCGGTGGTTTTGGGGGGAGTGATAAATCAGGACCACTCATTGTGAAATATGTGATGCCGTAGTGATGATATCAAATAGAGGATGGGTATAGTATATTTTCTTGCGTGCGCACTTCCGCACTCGTAGAATGTCGGCTGTGGTATGAATGTTATATGTAATGTAAAAGTAACTTTGGTGATGCTATCCTCAACTGTACTGTCGTAGGTCACCAGTGAGATTCAATAGGTATAGTATTTTTCTGTACACAGCTATAGACGATGTTGCAGTAATTAAGCTGGCACTGAAAGAAGGAGTTTGCTGCTTTTGATCTTGAATTATTTGGGCAGGTGCTTGAAATGGGAATTTTGGCAGCTCTGGCCTTTCTGGTTTACATAGGTGATCAGTAATATTTTTTTCTCGGCCACAAACAGCCTGCCAGATATACCACGATTCAGCAGCAGTTATTACGGGGCCGAATCTAAACCTATGAATCACCTTATTGGTAACATCAAAACTACCTGATACGTCCTTGAAATATCATCTAGTCTATGAGAGTCTAGGATTTTGATAATGATATGGCAGCAGCTTTGATAGTAAAGTTACATGTATGAAAAAGGATTTAGGATACAAGGAAGACCCAATGTGTTTGCTAAAGAGCCCTCCAGCAATTATTCGTAAGAGTTAATAGCACGCCGTTATTAATAGACAATGCACTTTCCGGAAATTAGTTTAATGAACGTCCTCATTAAGATGGTTGGACACTTCCCTCTGTCGATGTTCTTGTATGTGCCAACATGTGTAGGATCCTACGGCGTTACTAGATAGGCATCGGCGGGGTGCAAATTTTAGTATGGCAACAGGCCGTCTAAGATTATTTATATTCCCCTCGATCTTTTCATGTGAAGAGATCCGCTACGTACAAATATAATATAAAATACTCATCAGACTATGAATAATATCACTTCCCACATACTGTTTGTAATACCAGTACTACCTAGATCATTATCCAGATGAGGACTCTTAATAGTCGACGTATTGTAGGCGGGATCACTGGTAGTCCTACCCGATGAGATTCTTATACTCGAAACTAAAAATCAAGATGATAGAATAAAACCTGGCAGATAGAACTTGCGAGCCTCATGAATTAGGATATGATCCAATACTTCACCTAAGTATGCCTCCAATTTAGTTTGGGAAGACCGGTTGGACACATAGGGGGCGCCTGGCACTTTGGAACTGAATAATGTTTTGACAGACTTTAACCTTACTACTCCCTTAGGAGGCCAAATATCAATGAGACTTAATGTTGGTGTACTTATGAAGTTAATATCAAAAGTTAAGTAATATGATTACTGTTGACAAGTTATATTTATAGACTTGGTTCTTGGAAAGGTATGTTTTTATGATCAGATTATGAGTATCAGCATATGATGCGTGGTGATGAGTACTGCTTTTATAATGGTAGGTAGCAGTGTGCGTGCTAATAATCACATCGATAGGAGTCTTGATAGTACCATTTCGAGTTCGATATGGATGAAGGAGGTTATATTAGACCCTTTCAACTAATTAAAGACAAAATTGTTCAATGTCTATCGAAGCACAAAGTTTCATGGATTACGGATAAGAATATTCCTCCAAGACCAAGAAATGCATAAAAATGCATAAAGAACATGGGAATGTACCTAGGCACCTACTATATTAACTAACATAATTCTAAAAAAATATGAATACCTACAGGGTGCCTTAGGTTGGTACTTACATAGGTGGTACCTACCTTACTCTGTGGCGTGGATGCCGATATCGGTCCGAAAGATATTTATCAGATCCGTATCCGCCCCACATCATTTCCCGGCCGCGCTATTAAATTTCCAAGTAAATTTTTTTTATCTGATCCGCCGTTAGCCGTTACACACCATTACCAATACCAACAAGGGGAGCTCTTAAGCCATGTCTTCCAATCCATCCCCTTAAAGTTATCTGATCCGCTTCTGCAGACCGCCAAGAGCCATGGGCTCGGTTCGCTGTCACCCCACCCCAGTACGCAACCTTCCCAATCTCCGCAATCCTTGTTAGATCATATCTAGACTGGAATCACTGGATGGCAGGATGTCGGGATGGGCTGGCTGACTTGTTGAGACACGTTGACGTCGACCGCGCGATCCCTTGCATTAGTGCGTAAAAATATTTCGAACGTGGTAGACGAGGACTTATACGGAGTTGGAAAGTGGGAATGAATGAGGCCTATCGAAATCTACTAGACGAGGTATTGTACTTCAGGGTACTTGACTATGATTCTCCCGCGAGAAGAACAATTGTCTGGGCGACTAGGGTGTTGGCGGAATAACTCGGTACACTAGTCATTTGCTCCGTCTGCTGCTTTAGTGGTACATCAGCTTGCTCTTCCTAGAAGAGCAGCTGCCACAGATTCTCACCATGAATAGGAAATTTCCTTTCTGGTATCTCTTTTGCGACTGATTAAGTACTTCCTAAGGAAAATATAGAAGAAACGCCTCCAATTGATACCCGTTAGATACCCAACTGCACCTGTAAATTGCCTACGTTACATCCCATACCTTCCCCAACAATGGCGACATCCTCCGCGAACGAGCCGGTGCTCAAGCTCCCACACCCGTACCTTACGTCCTACACTCTTGCTAAGACGGCACGTCCTTCGGATTCCAGCCCTTGGCTCCAAGTTAAGCCCCAAGAAGACGCCACTAGTGAAGCAAAAGTAAAAACGAAACCCTTACCGGAACGCCTTGATAGCGATACCCTCTTCTTTACCGAGCCTACGGATCTCAAGTCAAGCGAGCGGCCACCTGAATCGAATAACACACCGTGGGGTCGCGCCCGACGCTCCCCAAGCTCGACAATCGCCTGGGATGTCGCGACGCCTCCCACGTTAGCTCAGGTATGGCTCGTGGTTTACGTGCTGCTCACGTTACGACCGTCGACGGAAGGGCTCCGGCTCACGCTTGAAGGACCTGGCCGAGAAGCGCTCGCAGCACAGCTCAAGGCTGTCCTACTCGCCATTGACCACCCTACTGCAGCCGGTTTAAGCGACGAATTGCTTGTCTTGCGAAGCACATTTTGGCAGGGCGCCGGCTCGCCGTTCGGGCCACGAAGCGTCTGGACCCCTGACTCCGGCAATAACCCCGAAGACAACGGCAACTCATTACCGAAGCCACTCTCGGAATACCCCCTAACGCCACTCCAACATGCGATGACATCCGAAGCAAGCGGGGCGCCGGCGTGGCATCCACGACGACCTGCCAAACCACGCCCGGGATCCGTAGTATATAGTCGATGGATTCCTCATCTACGCGAGAACTTTAGTATGGTTGCGCTCGACTGGGAAAACCCGGAGCACTTGGAGCTCTTCCATAACTGGCAGAACGACCCGCGTGTCTCGCAGGGGTGGAACGAGACGGGATCGCTTGAGCAGCACCGCGAATACCTCCGTCGCGCTCACGTCGATCCGCACCAAATCACGCTGCTGGCCGCGTTCGACGACACATTCTTTGCTTACTTTGAGGTGTACTGGGCTAAGGTACGTAGGACGAAGAATAACGGGACTAAAAGATCAAAAAGATCATGCCGTGTAACATGGGCCTGTGCGTTCGAGCGCTAATTATTATTCCACCTACAGGAAGACCGACTTGGCGGGTATTACAGCGCGGGAGATTTCGATCGAGGACGACACTCTCTAGTGGGCGATATACGTTTCCGTGGCCCCCACCGTGTGACGGCGTGGTGGTCTAGTCTGATGCACTATTTATTCCTCGATGACCCGCGCACGATGTATGTCGTGGGTGAACCGAAGTATACCAACAGCTCGGTTCTAGCGTACGATTTCATGCACGGTTTCGGGCTCGACAAGTTTGTTGACCTACCACATAAACGCTCAGCATTCGTGCGATGCTCCCGTGAGAGATTCTTCCAACTCGCACCGCTTGGAGAAAGTGAAAAGGTGGTTGGTGGTACTCTGGTTGGATTACTTCCGAAATTGTAGCTTTTATCTTGGCTTCTGTTTTTGCCTCTAGGAATTTGAACTTGGAGGGAGTAAGAAGAAGTCGTCACGTGGAATGGCGTTGTAGAAGGAAGAAAGGGGCCAAAGAGCTGATTGCGCTTATCATCTTTAAAGGGAGGAAATTGGAGTGGGCTCATTTACTTACTCCCATTTATAACATCGATAACAAGTAAAATATTACTTAACCTAGGTACATTCAAGTTATCGTAAACACTCGCAGTATAACAAAATACCTTGGTCCATAACATTTTACACGTCGATAGGAAATTCATATAATTATTCACGGGACGAAATCTATGCTCGTATTCGTAACCGATTAACACAAACTACTTGTCTCTAATTTATCGTCATAAACCACCCCCGACAAAACAATGTCGCAAATCATCGAATCGTTTTATCCTGGAACTCCAATGACTCCAATACGCCACAATCAAAGTAAAGGACGTAGCGAAGAGCACCGTCCTATTCAGGCCTTGATACCTCCTAAACGAAGGTGGTCCCAGACAACTGTGTCGAAGAAATGCGTTAGCAATTGCTGATTGGGTGATTGTAGCTGTGATGACTTACTTCTGAATCCTAGGTCCTCTTCGAAGAACCATTCCATTATCTGCTTGCCGTGCTTCATACCCTCTCCACCGTATGAAAGCGCATTCTTACCAACAGCGAGACCTATCATGGGCGGAACCTCGCCTAGCTCGTTGAACACGGGCTCCTTTCCTTGGATGTCCCGCAGCATGAGCTGGTGGATGTTTAACCCCGCATAATGGCCTTGGTGCATGGCGGAGCCGCAGCGTTTGATTCCTGACCAGTTGATCAGATCGCCAACGGCGAAGTGAGTCTCGGCGTTAGGAACCTTGTCTGATGATAGCTGTAGAGTCGGTCGGATATTGACGTAGCGTTCCTCGTTGAGCGCATCCTCGGGGAGATAAGTGGTTGATGGTACGCTACGAGAGATGGCCATTACAACTTGACTAGCAATCATCTTGTGACCGTTTTCGAACTCGACTTCAAATACTTCGGTACCGTCTCCATTCTTTACGGGAGTCTTACTCTTCAGCCGGTGGTTCAAGAGCACGTCAACACCAGCTTGCTCCGTCAGGTCCAGTGCGCAATCCTTAACGTTGTCCGGAAGGGGCTCAGCTGATAATAGCTTAGCCCGAGAGTGTGCCAGGGTTACCTTGACGTTGGGCTGAACTTCCTTCAATTCAGCTGCCATCTCGATACCCACGGCACCTCCACCGACAACAAGTACCGGTGCGGTGCTATTAGTTACGGCATCGATGTGCCGGCGAGCCTCTTCGAGATACTCCTTTCTGGTTGCTGATTGCGGTACCACAGGCCACGCACGTCGGAGACCGGTAGAGGCAACGAAGAAATCGTAGGCCTCATTCCGTGATATTTGGTTTGGCTGCTCAACGATTGTGGCGATCTTATTCTCACAATTAATCTTGCTAACAGTGCCGTGGACGAACCGTACGTCTGGCCTCTGTAGTACGGGGATATCCTTAAAGTTCACCCAGGCCTTCTCAGAGTAGCTAGTCGACGCTAGAGCGAGGGGTGAACCAATTACGTGGTCTATGGAGAAGCAAGTTAGTAGGGAGCCTGGAGTTCAATAGCAATTGGGATACAAGGCGAAGTCGACAATAAACGATGCATGCGAATTAGACGTGGTAGCAGATGGGCTCTACGTACAGAAGCCATCGCGCTCATCAACAATGGTGATCTCGAGCGGAATGGGAGAGTCGATAGTATCGCATTTTTCGAGCAAATGGACGGCTACAGCGAGACCACCATAGCAACCACCAGCAATCAATATCCTGTAAGGATTGGTGGTAGAGCGGGCGGCGCTGATGCTTGCAAAGTGGGATGCCATTGCGAATCTTGGTGTCGGAGAATTAATCGCAGTGAAGTGGAGCTTTGGGGTTGCGGCGGTTGCGGCGAAGGAGAAGAGAAGACAGGAGTGTTTTATAGATCGAGATGAGAATCTGGCAGCGGAAGAATTCACAAGACGAAGACTATTAACTATTGTTGAACGCCACAACATCAATTTTTGATGCTTTTATTTCTCTTGTACCTCACACGTGGGCGGCTAGCTGCTTTATAAACTGGTCGAGGGAGTCAAGAATGAGGATATTTCAGGGACCAGTCAGGGCCAACGTCAATTTCTCGGTACACGGAACAGGGTCTAAGAAAATAGGCTGATAGGCGGGAAAGACATTCGAGAGGAAAAAGATATCGACGAGGTAAAGGAGTTAAACATTGAATAAAATAATAAACAGGCCAACCCTGGCCATAAGTACCTAGCCAGATGGCCCGAGTTTGGAAAAAATAGAATAAAAAATAAAAAATACCCTTAGGGAGGTAGGGGGTTAAACCAGACTGGCAGCCTACTTGGGACGATAATCACGATTGGATCCATCTTATTTCGTACCGAATGCCAAGGAGGACACATGATCCCTTTGTATCTAGCCAGCTACGCTTTATACGCTCATATGCTAGTTAAATGGCTAAGCTATCAAATAAATTACTGTATTTAAAGTAATGTTTTATATTTCGACTTTGCTCTCTACCTCGGTAGCATGTAAAATCTACCTACCTACCTACCTACCTACCTACCTACCCAAGTCAGTAATAATAAGATAATACAGTATTGCCACCTCTAATTAGTAGCATTACCTACCTAAAATATGGAATTGTGTGTGTGTGTGTGTGTGTCGGGTTAGTTTTCGATGTTTCATTTCTACTAGTTAACTAGATCTGATAAGAAGCGAAAAAGCGGTGATCACGTCAACGCCCCGCCAAAGGAACCGATACAAAGAATAACATAGTGGGGCAAGGAGGGGGACAAAGTTATCAGATCCGCAAGCTTGCAGGGGTGGGGGAATTGATCTAGCAGCGAAACCGGCATCAAATTCGACCAATGAAATCCGACAGTTACCTCGGCGTACTAACTAACTTTTGCTTCAACTAACCGGTTAGTAGGTTAGTGCTTTGACTTGTACCGGTGTGTACAATTCGGTACATCCTTCGGATCCGCTTGTCTTTCTACCGGATCAGTTCTATCCGGATGGGCTCATAACCATTTTTATTTAATTCCACTACCTGCTACCGATACCTACCTTATGTACAAGGTCGTTTGTCCGGCATGTCTCCGTAGATTCCTGGAACTTGGCCGAAATAATTTAGCTGGCGCCGAAGTCTTACCTTCAGTTAGCTAATTATGTATGAATAATCAAATCGCCGCAAATAACTCGCGATAAATAAAATAACTTGCGATAAATACCTAATGTTGAGGCGTGTAGGAGGCGTCGAGGTGGCTTGCGTAGAGTACATCACGATTATCATGATTGAAGCGGTGAAATAATAAGCGTAAAACCCGCGAAAAGGGGGAATCCGTCATAAAATACACCCCCCTAAGTGAGTATATAAATTACCTATATAATATTACCGACATGTCGGGCTTAGAGCCTCATGTTACCCATTCTAGCGGTATGCTACATCCGGCCAGTCGGTAGCCATATAGCCTTACCTTATCTATGTAGAAAAGCTGCAGGCATAAAACGCCACCCAATCTACGAGTTGTATTACAACCTGGGATCTAGCCCCCTTGCAGTCGTATCTAGTAATGTGTAACCGGGTTCAGGCACGACAGTCAAAGATTTATTACGATAGGTATGACGTTTGCTGTGGCATCAGCCACCAAGGCCTTGAGGATCATAGTTAGACGCGGAATTCAGGAATTCAGTAACACAGCAATAAAAATTAAAGTCGCTGCGAATGGCTTCATTTTATGAAGTCTTGTATATTTGACTTCCGCTTTTCATGCTGAACACTGCATGTGCATATCCTTGACAGATCCTCCCATTGTTGAACGCCTTCCATTTGCCCAATTCCTGACATTTTCCCTAGCATTGTAAAAATCCTGTTACGCCAGCGGTAGACGTTTCCTCGTCATCCATGATCTCCCATTGAATAATGCCCGAAGCAACGCTTTGATACCCGCCAACCCACCCCAAAGCATTGCTTCGACACCTGCCAAATAATTCCTACAAATCCCGTAACTCCCGTAACTCCCGTAACTCTTGCAACTCTTGCAACTCCTGCAATTCATGCAATTCCTGCAATTCCCGCAATTCCTACAACTCCTTTCCCTTCTTTCCCTTCTGGCCCCTATTATCCTGCAAGGCTAGGAGCTCAAAGTTGCACTCCCCCGATGATCCTCCTGCTCCCCACTGTTTTATGATTTCCAACTTCTTGAAAGCGCTTCCTGTGTCCGCTTTGTTCATAGCCCATTCTATGATTTCCTTCCTGAAAGCATTGTCCTCCCCGTAGCACCTCCACTGATATGTGTCCATTCTCGCTTGTACTCTGTCATCGGAGCTGAATGGATTTGCCTCCAACGGCCCGGCGAAGGGGTTGCAAGTATCCGCACTTCTCATTCTCAATAAGTACGACCGTAGTTGGCCGGCCGCCTGACATTTGGATCGGCCTATTAGCACGCCGAGATGATTTGTGAAATCTTCTAGACAATCCACCACTTCATCAAAAGGTTGTGCTAGTTCGTCGGCGTAATAGCTGAGGTGTCTTTTTTGAAGGAGGTAATATGAATTTGCCCGTTCGAAGAGTTGCTTGTAGTTGAGATAATAATTTCCTTCTGGGTCGATAAAATTGGTACTGGTTTTGGCGGGTTCTACGTCGAAGCTGATGTTTTCAACGGCCATGAAGGAGAGCGGTAGTAACAAGCATTCATAAAAGTGAGGATAGAAGTGCCGGTATTCATTGTGTCTTGAAATTGATCCGCCGTTATATCTGTAGTTTCGAGCCAACCATTTTGGAATGGTTAGTCCCGGTCGCATTTCCCAGAAGGATTTGGGACCGGACTTTAAGTGCTCTGGGTCCTTTCCTCCACAAAATCGTATGTTGAACTCGTGAATGATGTAATGGCCGCGCAGTATTGTTCTCAGAATTCGGACTATATCGAACTCTTTCGTTCTCAGTATTGCTAGTGAGACGATTGAATGGCCTTTAGTGGCAGCCTTAAATGATGCTGAAACAGAGTTCGGGCGGTAGCAGTATATAAACCGCGCCATCGGTGACGATAGGTCGTGAATAGTCCAGTACGAATTGTACCAGTAATCTCGTTTTTGATTCTTGGGTTTCCAGGTAACTCCCAGTTTTAGGGCCGACCCGGAAGAATACCAGGGTTCGGCTATAAGGTCGAGATTTGCAACCTCGATATTGTTTTGAATTTCTTCAATGTAGTCTAGAGGACTGTTTACTTTTGTAAAGTCGACAAGGTTGCCTCCAGGCATGCGAGAAAAAACGTCTTTTCTAAACAGCTGACAAGTTTGTGAGACTGCTGTGAGATCTTCGTCTTCGAGATTTTTGTGTATCATATCTTGAATCTCTCGTACACAGGCCATCCAGCCAGGTAAACGATCAGATTTGGGTGCCATCTTGATATTGATAGTGATCTTTTTAGTCGGAGTAGGTGATAGACTAATAGCCGTTGATTGACTAATATTGGATAACTGGCTTAGGCGGTGGATGACCGAGTTGAAGTAGACTATTGACTGGTCAGAGAGTGCTGGTTTGACGGTATAGAGTGTATGGGAGATGATCGTCAAATCATACCTTGTTTTTAGGTCGCAGGTTATTTTCAAATCGAAGATTTGGTTCATTCGCAAATCTTTTTTAAAATGTAGAACAGGGTCTGGTGAGAGACGCTGATAGTAATGAGACCTCCAGGCGTGTAGGAAGCTGTTGGTAAGCTTTTTTTTCTATCGATGAACGATAGTTTGAGGGTCCTTTATTATCTAAAGGTTCTTCTTGGTGATGGTAAACCAGATAATTCTCTCTTAACTGACGGTATATCGTATAGATACGAGGATAGGGTATTGTTGTTCAGTAGTAAGTGATAGGTTGGAGAGTTGATATTGAAGATTGTTAGATAATAGTAAGAACGGGGGTGCCGTGGATGATTTTATTCTAGCAGTGTTATCAGTTGAGGATGATGGGTGGAAGAGAAGAAATATAAGATCGGGTTGATTCTGGGGGGGAATTCATTTATAGATAGTAAACAAGAATTATAGTTCACGGACTCGTCTATGGGCTGGCGTGGCCGAGATACGTTTTGGACTAAGCAATATTAGAATTCAGGTTTGTTTTGATGCCGGAACTATGTATACCCCAAGCGGATTCTCCTATACGTGCTTGTTTACCGTGGTTCACGAGCAACCCGTTACCATAAAATGATATAAGTTTTCTCGGTGATACGCCGTGAAACAAAGAGCCGTTAGGCTCAAACGTTTCATCAATAAACGGACATCCAATTTGCTCCGCCGCCTTAGTTTATTTCATATTCAATCATGTAAACTCCTTGGGCATGGGCGAAATACAACCAGACCTTACGATCCGACGCTATCTTTGCCTGTTCTCCCATAGCATGCATTAGCTCATTTGGTATTGTCACGATGTGGATCAAGATGCGAGGAATCAACTTCGTTGTTCCACAAGGAACTCTATATACTATGAAACTACGTGGCTCTTACGTATAGAACAAGAAGACGTATTCTATATATATGTAAGACAACTAAACCCCTGACAGGTAGGTATCATACTTAGTTACCCAATCGTCCGAGACCTCCCCAAAATATTGTGAAACTTTCCCATATCTCGTCGTAAATACTCATCGCCCCCCATTCAAAAATCGAGACTCGTTGCTATCAACAGTTTTTAGGTAATCTTTTTCTCCGAAGTCCTTATAGCCACTTTGCTTGGTGTATGTATACAGCCATGGAAGCTGTTCAGGCGTCTCTGCAATTTTAAGATATTCCTTTCCAGCTACAAGTCCATCAATATCCCGCATTACTGGGAGTCCCTCTTCTGAGCGTTCATCGGCGTAGTAGAACCTGTGTAGGTAGTGTCATTAGCGCGATCACTTGGACGGTCCAAAAGTCTATTAAGGCCGGCGGGCTAGGACGGTGTTGGTTAAGGTTGGCTCTTATATCAAGTCTAAATTTTAACCTCTTCTAAGCCATAAAGCTTATGATGACTTATGCTCGGACGGGAACGTCCCGTCGTTTGACTTGAGAGAAACTTACTTGAAACCTTCCTTTGCATATGCCACCGAAGCGTATCTTATTCCATAAGCGGCCACGGTCTTTCCAACTCCAAAACATAGACGATTCTTAAATTGACTATGGTTCAGTATATTACCAGTAAAGATAAACGACTTCCCAGGTGTCTCAGAGGGTAATGCCCTGAAGGCTTCAATTGCGTGCTCAATCGCAATTAGGGGGGCCGTGCCATTCACAGCAACAGCGGAATGGAACTGTGAGATTTTTTCCGGGGCAAGTGAAGCAAAAGGATCCTCCGGATCATCTAGCGTGTATTGTACAGCTATAAATAGAAGTAAGCATATGTATACCAGACCATATGTTTGTCCGAAAAGGGAATAAACTTGCCGTTGTATATAACCACTGTAGGAATACCGACGCTTCTTCGGACCGTGGCAAATACGTCTGGGATACTTTCAGGATCATTAAAATCAGCTTGGACCTGATAGTATCCGCGCTTCTGGAACTCTTCTTTTGGCGTCCGTGCCACCACGACAATTTTATATCCTGCCTGGGCGAAGACAGCTGGAATGTGGGTGCCAAGCTTCTTTCCCGCCCCTAGGAAAAGGAGAATCGGTGGTGCAGACATGATTATGGTCTTGGGGGTCTGATCGAATATGTAGAACAAGAGATATATCTGCTTTCGGAGCTTATTCCCCCAAAAAATCCCGATTTTGCTCGGGGGCGTGAGATATAGTCTTGTCTTGAGTAGAAGATCCATCAGTCTAATATACTCACCGGTTATAGCTCTAGGATTTGCGAGGCTCGCTTAGAAGCCCGAGACTCGCAATTTACCTAACATAATACTTAACCTAAGAGCCCATCGCCCTCGGTACTATTATATATTTCAAAAAGGACATGAAAGATACCTATATTAATTATCACCCAACTACAGCTGTTCCCATCTTTAGAAATTTCCTCCAGTGGTTAGTAGTTTTGCACAATACCAGACCTAAGATTGGTAATTGCCAAGGTGCGTTAGACTTGGCTTAGCCAAGTACGATATGTTGGAGCCGCGCAAGTCCTACGACAAGATATGCTTGGTATTGCGTCACTATTTGAAATGATATATTTATTTACATTATTTATTGCATGTGGCTTTCCTTCGAGTTTATAATCCGTAAGGCTTTGAGTGGGCTGGACAAGCTTACGGAGTGTTGACCAAAACTCCGTGCGCCCATCCGCGCACCATCCTATATGGTTTGTCAATTTTAAACGGCCTGTTAGATATCTGAGTCGCAGCTCGGGCCACCTGTGTCATCTTCCGGTCGAGCATTAAAAGCCTATAACGTCCTAAAAGAACCTTGAAGTTACCAACTTGTATTTGCGATATAAGGTTCCATTATGTTCGTTAGGGCTCTCGAGTCGTACCCCCCTAATTCCGACTCGAATCCGGTCATGACACTATCCCAATCTTGGCGTGCCATCGGATATCCATATTCAAAGGCATCCGGAAGTGTACGACTATGTATATCTGATTCATCGGCTGAGTCATTGAAAGAAAGGGCTGTGTGAGGAGCTTGTTCGTGGTACTCCTTGAGGCTCAATGAGGTTTCGTTTGAATTTGATACCAATGTACTGGCGATGCGGTTTAACCTCTCGCAGGCATCGTAAACCTTTCGAGCAGTTGGGGAATTTGCAGCCGGTGGTTCCAATACCGATAGTACTGAAGATAGTAGAGCTAGGTCGGCATTGGAGGATGTGGCTATGGTATTTCCAGCTAGTACAATAAAAGGTACGAATGGTACCAGGGATAAGATCCTACGTTACAATGTTAGACACGAGATAGACGGGACACGAACGAAACCTACACATTCAAAAACATCTGCCACCTAAAGGGGTCTTTCTGTAGCATATGCTCACCCGCTTCGACAACCTTGGATAGTGCCGTACGCGCAGCATCCACACATTCGTCTGAGCATTGCAACGGGTGAGATTGAACCGAACTAGGCGGAAATATTCTATAAACAATGGTAAGTAGGCAATACATCTTGATATCAAGCAATACCGCGGCGGCAAAAAACATCTTCTCCCAAATTGGATCATCCTCAGGTATCTACCTACTAGCGTTAGCGATGGACAGCGGGTAAAGGGTGTGTAATTCCATACGGCTGCAACGGATTCTTGAATTCTCAGAAGCCTGCTAGCGAATTCTCTAGCGTATTGGATACGCGTTTGTTGTGGAGCGCGCAACGCCGACGCCGAAAATAGCTTTTGCTGAATTTCCCCTGCCACTATCGAGTAGTCGAGAAGGCCGCCGTATACCCTACAAGAGTTAGCCGCTTAAAGGAGTTGAGTGCTGGTGAAACTAACCGACCAGGCATGACACGCAGATAGTCCGAGTTGACCGGGTAACAATTTGTCACGTCATAGTGATGTATAACAGGTGTTCTGCCACAGGTCATCGCCAACCCTTTGTCCCATAAATAAGTATGCCAAAATATAGTACTTTGCCGAAATACTTTCTCGTTGTCCGGACTACCGGGCAGACGATGAAAACCTAAATCTAGACACGCCCTGGCGGCGGCGCTTATTAGCCTCCACGCAATCGTGCTATGACCTTCCTTAACGTAGAAGGTCCCCTAAAAGATAGTCAGACCCCATTCTCACACATTGATAGTTTGAACACTTACCAGAAGAACCAAAGCGCGGCATGATTCCGTGGACGGTTCCGAGCACAGACGTAGACTCTGCATTGCTGTTTCGGCATTTGCTTTCATTGCCCTATTGTGGAAGCGTAACGCCTCCACAGTAGTGCCGATGCGTTCGCAATCGGCTTCGGTGGCACCCAAGAAGATGTAATAGAGGCCAACGTTTACGCATATCCATTTCCAAATCGAAACCGCCTCGGTCGCAAAATAGACACCACGGCACAAGTCGATGAATTCGTCCTCTTCAAACGTCGGGACATCGACGAAGAATCGCTGCTTAGTGGCTTTGCTCATACGCAAAAGCCTAAGAACAAGGTCTATTGGTGGAAGTGGAATATCCCCCGGAGACGGCTCATAGGGTTGGGAAAGAGATTTAGGTGCTGTCTGATCCGAAGCGACACTCTTGCCTGAGCTTGCCTCATGGAGCAGTTCGGCAACGGTCTGAGAGGAGAGCATGGAAGACGCATCCAAAGTTTCTACGTTTGGGAACTCGGAGGCTGCAAAGGTTGCTCCCAAGGCGTTTTCGACCAGGTGGGCGTGTGACAAGAATGAAGGATCGCCATTATAACCTTCGTTGACAGCAGATAGAATAGGAACCTCTTCGTCAATCATGGGTGGCGGAGTATGATGTGTACTGTCTACTGATGCAGCGGTTGAATTAGGGCCGGGGCTTCTGCTCAACAGGAGTGTTTGAAGCATTTCTTTAACGTCGCCAAGTTGACGACTGACATCCTGTACGGCTTCGTCATATTTTGATGATAGGAGAACGCGCTGCCGCTTCTCAGTCGCCCGGCGAGTTGTACGGCAAATAACGTTGAGGGTTACACAGCTTGCGCATGGTGACCGTCTATCGCATTTTGTCTACTAGAAGGATTAGTATAAAATCAAGGTAGTTGTTGACTGTAGAAACTACCTATCTATAATAGGTAGGTAGGTAGGTAGGTATCTATGAACCAAGGGTAAAGGGGGTATTTGATATTGGGTTATACCTTTCGGGCTTTGCAATTATCGCACTGAATTGTTACGTAATATTAGTATTTGTATATCAACTATCACGAGTAAACAAAACAAAACGGGACAAAGAGGAGTAGCCGAATAACAAAACAAAAAAAAAAACCAACTAAAGGGATTCTTTTTTTTTTCTTTTTTTTCTTTTTCTTTTTCGACTTGAAATCCTTACCGCAGGCCTCCGCTCCAAAGGGATACCATTTTCAGTTTCGTCCATTTTTACCTAAAAAGCTGCATCCATCAGCCCTAGATCAACTAACGACGGCAGACGGCGGTCGGAAAAGGGATGTTGGATTAGCTCTCTAAAACCCCGGCTCCATGTGGTACTTTAGACTTCATCGGATCCCGAGGCCCCGATGACTCTCGACAATTTTTGCTTACTAAAGTAGGTTGCCTCCACGATAAGATGAGGCTGAGTAAAGCGATGACGATTCAGGACCCGGAGGCAAGCATCTAAGCCACATAATGTAGCCATAAAAATCTTGGAAAATCCGGGGTAGCCCCGACATTAAAAAAAAGGGGGGGAAAGGGGTTGAACATATTAAGAAGAAAACTGTATTATTAACCAACTAAATCGAAGAAAATCTTTAAGCGAACTCAACATAGCCGCCCCTTATCATAGACCCCAAAATACATTATAATTTATAGAACCGCCCAGGACTGGTCATCCACATGTTAATCTTAGATATATCTAGGATTACGCCTGCATCATGCGACTCTAGAAATCTTGAAACCTCCAGGGATACGCTTCTGGAAGACTTCGGTTGGGTCGTACTTGGCGGCTACGTCTCGCATGTGCTGAATGTTCTCGGCGCCGTAGCTCCCGAGGGGATCCTGGTTGGATTCCGCGTAGTTAAGATAAATGAAGTCTAGATATCCGTTCAGCGACTTTGCTGCTTCCTCAGCCTGAGCCGTTAGCACGGCCAACTCTGCCTTCGCTATTGCGAAGTCCCTGTCGTTAGAGTTGACCGCAACGCCGGCGGTGAACATAATGGCATTGCCGCCGATATTTTCTAGCCCGAGCATGTTACCCCCTTGCTCCTGCGCGATAGTTCCCATGTAAGACGGAATAGGCTGGAAGAACACCATCGTTGTGAACTTCTTCGGGTCTACCAACTTGCTAAGCTTCTTGACGAAACTTTCGTGGAGCTCGACACAACGACGGAGTATTTGCGGGTCATTGCGGAAAGTCAGTGTCGTTCCAGAGTTCCTAAACACCGGTTAGTCAATCAAGTTACAGTTTACCTTAAGCGGGTCTATAATAGGAAGCATACTTAGAACCGCCCTGAAGCTGCGAGCCATTAGCAGCCACCGCCATGTTTTTGAGAGTCGCCGTCTTGACCAAGGCCGGAAGAGCCCTGACCTTGTCAAACGCCGAAGTGGCGTTACTATTTCCCTGCGTATTAACGTAAATTGTGTTGACGAGTGTCTCAGGACTGCTTGACGCGTTGTGGCTCCAATAGGTTATAAGAGCGTTATCCGCAAAAGATCGATCTTGGTTGCTGTACCCAACCACCGCGTCAATTACCGCGTCTGTATAGTTGAGACTCAGAGCGCGTATTTCATAAAATAAATCTCGCGTCGGAAGCGCTTCCATGTCGTATCGTGTGACAATGCCATAATTGCTACCGCCTCCTTTCAAAGCTCGCCATAGATCCGCATTCTCGGTGCTGTTCGCGTTGATAACGGTGCCGTTGGCTAACACGACCTCGAAATTCTTGACGGAATCGCAGCCGAATCCCATCCGTCCTGAAAAGAAGGAGTTACCGCCTCCTAAGAGGAAACCGCCCACACCAACATCGCCATCCCGGCCTCCTGTTACGACTACCCCAGATTCCTGTAGGTTTGCATATACGTTTCGCCATCGGCCTCCTGGTTGGATTCCGGCCAGGTTCGTTTCGGGATTGTACCACGAAGAGTTCATCATTGTCAAGTCGATGGTTACACCATTGGCAATATTGTTGCTTCCAGGGAAGCTGTGCCCACCACTGCGCACGGCAATGTGCCAATCGCCTCCGCCGTTGTTGACTTTAACCAGTGCTGTTAAAGCAGTGGCTACCTCTTCGGTATTATGAGGCAGAACAAGGCAGTCGGGTCTCATGCGGGCATTTTCGGCGTACCAAGATTGTATCTGAGGCTCGTAATCTTCATCTGTCGCGAATAGCAGTCGGTCACCGAGGCCAGCTTGTTTCAGGGCGTCGCACTAAACAGTGTAAGTATTAACCTCTTATCCATCCAGTGTTGTAGACATCGTCGCTTACGGGTAGGATTCCGCTGCTGGTCGATACTACCTGATAACCAGCAGCTTTAGGGACCAACGGAGGACTCCAGGATAGATCAGACGCTGCCGCCAGTTTGCTGGCCAAGGCCGCAGCACCAATACAAGTTTTCAGCATGGCGAATGATTTGTATAATAAACCCCTTGTTGCGTGAAATTAGGATACCGAGAAGCTGTGCAGTCTCAGTAAGACAAAATTGGAAGCGATTTCCACTTATTTATATAAGTCGGATATTTCGCAACTTATTTGTATTCGCCCAGTTATTTACTCGCAACAGAGCTTCATTCCAAGCAATCGGTCCATCCCAGAATATCGGTGATCTCGCATCGGCACCTAATTGCTTGGTTTACAGTCTGCGGATGCTCCCGCGGTGGATGCCTGTCGGAGGCCTAGGGATCCGAGGCATAAAGAACCCGTCTCTCCCGAGCTCAAATGTCAGTACTCCTACGTATGATATCATAGCAATCGGTCGCTGAGCAATTAAAATTGTCGTCTACGTAATGCTGCATAAATTTAACGAATTTCGCGTATCTGGGTACTGGGTAGGCTACCTACAGTAGGAACTCGTGCGAGAAAGGGGTCGTTGAAAGCTATCAGCAATATATGCCACAACAAACAATCAGACTATTACATACGATCATAGGATCTGGAAAACTAGGGATCCCGTCCGCTCTCCCATAGATAAGCCAGATACCGGAAGATCGTGAGCTGCTTTTTGTCACGATATACCGTTTTGCCTCAATCTCAATTGCTTCCTCATACCCGGACACCCCCGTCCCTTGGCCTGTCCACTTTGCATATGTCGCTGCTCACGATGTTGGTTTCTCCTTCATGGAGGCAGGCGCATCCGCTGCCCTGATTGTTCCTCCCCCTCTCCTTTTCCCTCACCCTCACCCTCAGGCTCTTTCGTTTTCTCCCCGGTAGACTGAAAGGCCAAAAATGATAGCGAACTCGGAATTTGTGCCCGAAGGCACAACGAAATCACGGTTTGAACGTTCGCTCGTTAAAAGCTTCGAGGAACAACGAAAGCGAGATCGAGAGAATCGTCTGAAATATAAAGGCCAGCCTATAAATGATTCCCGTCCGGTCGCCTCAAAAACCGAGGCAGAGCGAGAGCGGCTGTGGGATGCCTGGACATTGTACGCGCAAGCCCTCTCCTTAATGCATAAATATTTGAGTGGTAAATAGTGTGCAGTTTTTATTAACACATGAGGTCGCTGTAGTTACTTTAAAACTGTTCAAAATATCGATCCTGACAGCATTTGGATTAATCTCTGTGAAGGGATTGATGTTTCGGACTACGTTCGAGAGTTCTTTTCTGCCTATATCGAAAATTCTACCTATGAACGACCCTGCCTTGGGCCCGATGAAATAAAGACTGTGCGGGGTATTAATATCAATCGTATATAATAATAAATATAATAAACTAAAAATAAATATTTCATTAATTAAATAATTTAAAATAAAAAACCAATCAATTTTATCTATTTTCTATAGTTATTAAGTTATTTAAGTTTGAATGTTAGGGGTACGAAATTTGAGGTGTGCGGTTTTTTTGTCCCAGGACTGTAACAATCTGTAACCGAAACAGAAAACGGAAAAGCAACGTCAAAAAACTACTTATATATCGATTCCGTTTCGTACGGTAAAGCTTCAATGTGCCTATGCTCGATGTATTTTTAGGCTTCAACTCTTCATCACCAGTTTCAAGTTCAATGTTTCTTATACCATCTTGCATGATTTCCCTATCAGAGTCCTAATACCGCCGGATCAGTAGTTGGGTCGGCGACGACCAGCGAATCCCCGGTGTTGTATGTTTTTTTTTTGTTTTTTTTTTTGTTTTTTCTTGGTTTTTTCCTTCTTTCATATTTTTTAATCCTCTTTTGCTCTCACCGTCTCTGCCCTTCTCAGACGGAAATCCGAACACCCCTACTATAATAGCTTCATCATACGTTATTCGCAGTGAAGAGCATCTGTGTTATCTAAGTAGTTCTAGAATCAGCAAGTTAATTACCCCTTATCCACAATTTGCGGAACTTTTCCATTCGCTATTAGAAGCATGAAAGATAGGAATGCCCCTGAATTTATAATTTCTAATATTATACCAAACATTATGTATTATATTCGGTAGCCTGCCTAACACTGGTCTAGTTAGTATCTATCACAAGGCGCCACGATTCTTGCAAGCAGAAGTATCCACAATAGTCAATCAAAAGGGCCTGCGATAAGTAAACCTCGATTATACATTCCTAATGCTCTCAACCCTTACAGTCTAGCTATCGTCATGGGTGGGAAATTCCCTTTTAAACCGTTCCCTAATCATATACGCCTTGGCTGAAGATCGTGGCGTAATATCACACGTAAAGGGCTTCGGCGCAAGTTCGATACCCGGCTAAGCGGCCGTCAGCATAAGCAATACTGCCCTTCAAAGAGATAACTTACCCTAGAGTAAGAGTCGATATCCATCCCACCTGTCCCGGAACCGTCTTTTTTGAAGTTGAACGCCCAGACCAGGTTCATCGCGTTCTGTGCGATCAATCGACGCGCCAACTCCTCCCCAGCACAAATTCGCCGCCCAGCTCCAAAAGCAAGGTTATTTCTATACGCTCCCGTATATGCCCCTTGTTTCGTTCCGAAGGGAGAGTTAAGGAATCGCTCGGGATTGAATATCTCTGGGTCGTCGTATAGGTCGGGGTCGTGGAAGAGCCCGTATATGTTCATGAAGAGGATCGAGTTCTCTGGGATGCGATATCCCCTATAGTAAATCTCCTTTGAACTTCTATGGGGAATGCCCACGGGAAAAACTGGCCTGAATCGGAATATTTCTTCAACCATCGCACGGATATACGGGCACCTATCGTAGTCCTTCAAAGTCGGCCACCGACCGCTGTTAACGACACTATCAATCTCTGCTTGTGCTTTTTCTTGGACGTGAGGATAGTTGATTAGAACTAAGACGATGCTTTGAAGGAATGAAGCAGTAGCTTCTGCTCCGGCGTCCATTAATCCCTCGGCTAACCCAGTAATCTCCTCATTCGACATGCCTAAGCATTCCCGGTTCGTAATTAAGTATTCAATGAAGCATCCAGTCTTTTTGTTCTGATCTACTGCACGTTCACATTGCTTATAAAGCGGATAAAAGACTTGGGCACAGGTCTCCCGCGTCGTGTCAGCAAGTCGCTTCCAGTATGCCCAACGTTTCGGAACGTATTTGAGCGGCCATATGATATCGACTGGGGGGTGAGCCCCGGGGTCGGTGACTTTATTCATCAGCTTAACTCCACAAAAGTATGTTTCTGCTTCTGATCCCCTATATTTCGAAACTCTGGATCCATAGAGGGTGGTGATCAGTACACCCGCAGTCATTCGACTAGCGTGTTCAAAGATGTTCTTCGGGTCTTCGAGGATATCATTCATAAACTGCGAGTATTCGGCATCCTGAGTCCGTAAGTGTGACCCTAGAATATATTCTGTGATAAATGTATGCATCGCCTTCCGGCTCCGTCTCCAAGCTGGCCGATCCATATCCTCTAATGCTTGAACATCCCCATTGGTTACTCGCCGTATTATAGTAGACTCTGGTCTATTACCCGTATTAAGCCCGTTCACGTCAAGGACATCCCTGATGACGGCTGGAGAAGAAAGAACAATTATCGTCTTATTCAAGACTTTGAGAGAGTAAATCTCTCCGTATTGTCGAGCCCATTCTGAAAACCTATAGAGTTAGCTGCGAGAAGCGCATAACTACAGGCAGATACGGCCTACTTTATATGAGGGAAGTAAGTAGGAAACTCCAATGCGTTTCCCAGAATCGGGATTGTCTTGGGACCGGGTGGAAGATTATTACCACGGTTATAAATGGTATATACCTTGAATAAAAGAAATATTGTGAATCCGATCAGCACGAACATCATATTAATATTGACTAGCATAGGGTCCATATCCTCGGTTTACTTGCTGTAGTGATCTAGTAGTTTAGCTGTTGGTATCCTAGGGCATCAATTACGGGCTTTATAAGACACCGCTTTTTATACACGATGATAAAAAGGCCAAAAAATTTGAACTGACATGTCCCGTGGGTGCAATCTGGGAATAAGCTACTCGGTCCTGTCCATATGCAACGCTGACAACGGACAAACTTGTAAGCGTATAGCTCCCTTACTGCAAAGCACTACAGATCCGTACTTCTATTGAAAGTTCAATTGGATGAAATTAAGGATGTATCCTCATCCTACTCTGCTTTGGGAAAGAACTGCTGATATGCTTCCATATAATTTTTACGTGGCCCATCTCTCTTTATCTCTTATATACGACGTCACCAATCATGATATCGTAAAATCCACACTGGTAGAAATAAGCAGACAGCTGCCCAAACTAGGGTAGGTACCCTTCGAAATTCATATCGTAGAATGGGAGGAAATTCCAGATCAGCTATTAATTGGTGACTTTAAAGGTGTGTTAATTAGAGCAATATTACCCGTCCAGTTTCTGTCCTCTAATAGGGGTCCTCCAAATACTCTCGTGACTACCTGCCTAGGTTAGGTAGGTAGGTAGTCAGATGGATTCTAAAGTTTCATATAGATACTAATAATAATATCAATGAGAGTTTAGTCGAGATCAAGAGTTGTCTGTTTGAGTATTGTTTTTCCTCGTTGCTGGATGTAGACATCTGGTTGTTATCGCCTATCAATGAACGTACATCTTTAAATGCGAACGCGACCTTAATCACAGATGCGAACTTTACTAACTAGTAGTTAAAAATACTCTTGCATGCACATTTTTCTATACATACCTATATACATATATACATACACCTTTTTATCGAGCCAGAAGACTGAATTCATCCTCTAGCAGGCTTTGAAAAAGGTTTGTGTAGGTAGTTTGCAGTGGTAAGGTAAGGACTTACGAGCAATAGACCTCCCGCAGCTTGACACGGATTACTGAACGACCCTTCGCACATTATAACCTATGTGATGTGATCTGCGATACACGCAAATTCTAGCACAAGAGTATATAGTATGCCCGATTTACTACCCTTTACAACTCCGTAATACTTCAGCACTGCTGCCGAAAACAATAAGCCTGGACTGCACTGATCTGGCAAGATCCACGTAATCTATATACATATCCGTTTTCGCGAATATCCCGTCCGATTGAGGATCCGTGATCTGCGTCACCTGCTGGGTAATGTTACTCTGTATCTTTCCTATGTGAAACGGATTTGAGTAGAAAACGTAAGCCTGGCGAAGCCATTATCGCTTTTCATGACTAGCTGAGCTAGTCCAACTACAAACGCCCTCAAGGGCCAAGGTCTAATGTGATCCATCTAAATTTGCATTTTTAACCCGTACCCTGTTAGGCGCGTCTATTTTGGTGACCCGCCCCTAACGCAAGGTGAAAGCAGCGATGGGTATAATATCATCTCAAGAGGATCGACCGTACCTCGCACCATAATTCCATAAGTCCTCTGAATCTATCAATACTTCGAAGAACGGAGCATCATTATCGTAATGGGCGTTGAAACGTAAATGAGACCTTGCATGAAAAGCAAACATACGCCTCATCCCTATTTTCCATCACAGGTCTCTTCTTTTTCGTCCAGTATTTTAGTTTCGTATTTATTGTACCAACGCAGAGAACTAGAGATCCAAGAAATCCTTTTAGGGCTTCTCTATTCCCAGCCCCTGCTAATTGCCAAACGGTTTAACATAGGCCTCGGGGGCTAAGACGGCTCGTCCGCATTCGCCACATAGCCGTGCGGATTTACGAGCATATAAATTGCGTTGACTGTTTTAGGGATGGGGTCTCCAAGTACCTAGCTAGGACGCCCGCCTACTTGAGACCTGAAATGTTCGGCTTGGAGAGATACCGCTAGTGGCCTGTACAAAATCGAAGATTGCTACCTACTCACTAGATATAACCGACTTGTCGGCGCGCGACGCCATGAAGTTGGCGTGGCTTTCGAGACAATTCGCCATTAGGTGAAGCACTGGAATAGGTCAGTAACCCGAATCCCTAAGTTAATCGACTAGAATTCGATTGCTTACCTGGCCATATAGCAGACTTATCAAGCATATATGCCGTGACCCTGAGAATTTTTGCCGCATACCCACCATAGCTATCCATCTGGAGGCGAGAATCAATGCTGCCATTGACAGCACCACTCACAATATCCATATTCATTCTCATCTCAGCACTGCTAAGAAGTTCCTGGATCTTGTGGATAAGTTTAACATCCTCCTCCTCGAGAAGCATAATAGCCGGAACACCTCCCATGTCGACTTCGTCCTTCCCAAGCACGCCAAGATACTTTCCGACTCGGTCTTGGAGTGTAGCAACCCATTCAGCAAGGACCTGTGCGCAATCGAAAGAGCACATTGCTGATTGTACTGGAAGTTCGCGACTAGTAAACTCTGCATAATGGACACCTAGCTTATCAGACATAGATAGGGAATCAGCTGCATAGAAAGCAGCCTTACGAAGGTGTTTTTCTCGGCGAGTTATCGCTCGACTGCTGGAACCGTGTCCTTGCGGTAGTTGTGACACGAGGGGTGATGGGAACTTCATAGCGGAAAATTCGGGAGATGACGATTGTGTCGGAGGTGAATCAACAAAGATTGAACTTGCGGCGGAAGCATCAGATGGGTCCGTCCCAGATTCGGCGTTCGACGACGGAGAATGCTCAGCGTGTTGAGCAACTTCGGTACCACGAGAGAGTTCATCCGCAAGCCCGTCCCAATCTCGCTGCCAGAACTTCTCCTTGGTTCGCGACATGTTGACAAACAAGCGTAGGTAGGCCAAATCAAGTAAGGGGATAGAATCAGCGGAAAGAGGACCCATTCCAAATGGATTCGGACGCTCGAGACTATGATGTGGGTTACTTGCCCAAGCTGATTGCCATGCCTTCAACGCCGGTTCAATGTGACGATGCATTTTCTCGGTCTCCTCATTTGTCCACATCTTGTTGTGGTGGCGTTGGCGCGTTTCCCATATATAGTTATGGAGCGCGTTTATCAACACCAGACAACCCAGAGTACTTGGCTTAAGCTCGCTTGGTGGGATATCATTGACCTGAACTGCCGAGCCCGAGTGTTGTCCGCTGCCGAATGCCAGCTTTTGCTGCTTTTCGTTAGTACGAAGCAACTCACTCAAGGCTTCGTGAAAGGTTGTTTTGTTATGCCCGGCAGCTCGCACCCCTCCTTTTAACTGGAAAGCGGCCGCGCTCTCGGCTGCGAAAAACTCTTCGTCACAAGGGAGATCTAGTGTTATTTCCGAGTTCGTTAGCGCTGGAGTATGGTTATAAGCAGTCACCAGGAGGCTAGAGAGGATGAAAATGACATAGAGCGTGCGTTTTCGCTCTTCCATAGTTTTCCATCTCAACCACTCGGCCTGTTCTTCGGTTTCAGCCTTGATTCCCCCATTCCAATTACCCTCGGCGTCGTTCATTTGAACTTCCCGAATATCCATAGAATCCAGTTTTAAAGGTCGAAGTAAACCCGCAGCTTGGGCGAGGCTCACCAAGGCTGTGGAATGGGTTGACGCGATATCATTCGCTGTTTTGTCACCACAATTATGTCCGTAAACGACGTTCAGAAGCATGGCTTGCACTAGCCATAGCGGTGTGTGAATAGAAGACTCCGGTCCTTGGGATCCTTGGTCAGACGACGGGGTTCGTCGGAAATCAGCTTTTCGCATATCGGCTTTCCTTCGCTCTTCCAAGTAGAGCTGTATCATCTTCTTCGCCATCTCGAAAAGTTCTTTCGACTGAGAACGCTCCATTTCATATAGAGCACCAATGGCAGCCATAGATAAAACAAGACACCCGCTACCGCCAACGATATTTGATCTTCCGTTACCCGAGCTGGGGGTATCAAATGAAAGGGTGGGAATATGCAAGAATGGGAGGTGGGGGTGGAAATAACGGAAATAACTTGTAACATATCGTTGTAGGTCTTGGGTGCTTGGTAAAGTCTTGACACTTTCGGACGCGTTTTCTGGAGTGTTAGGAAACTGTGGTGACATTGGCGAATTGGGTGACGTAAAGGAGTATTTACGGCCATTAAATGGACCGCATGAAGAGAGTGCGCTGACAATCGCATTCCGGGTAGTGTCCGTAATGGTTGAGACGGGGGAATGCGACTGGTGGGTACCGCTGACCGAGGTGGGCGTCTCAGGGCCAGTGCTAAAGCTGAGTGATTGGTTCAGGTTATGTGTGGTTAAGCCTGGCATCACAGAAGGGCTGAGAGAACTCATAGATGGAGGCGGCGTTGAGAAGTAGATATCATTCATGTTCTTCTGAGACGATGGCTGGGGGGAAACGGGCGCACCGTTTAACAGATCCGGGAACACCGTACCGTTCATCTCCATTGAAAAGGGTGTTGTTACCTGAGGAGGCCCCATCAGGGCTGGCTGCCACATAGAGTTGGACGCAGGTGTTATGGTAGGGTTTGAACCGTCAAGCATCACGTCACTAATTCCGCTCTGGCTGGTAGTGCTCATTGCGGATGGAGACGAGCCATCGACAGCATTCTCGGCTGGGTTGTTAAATGACATTTGATGCTCGAAACCCGTCAACCAGTCAAAACTGTCGTCAATATGTTGACTGGGAGTAGACATGTCCATTGCACTGCCGAAAGGTGACGTGGGATCTAGAGACATAGAATGCGGAGATTCATTATAGTGAAGAGCGTTTGGGTTAATGGTTGAGCCAGGTTGCCCGAAAAGCAAGCCTTCAAAATCATATCCTGGCTGAAATGGTAAGGGAGGTGCCGTACGTAGGCCAGCGTTGAAGTCTATGTTGATACTATGAGTCTCCAATTTTGGGAGTCCATGGTTCATACCTCTATGGCCCATGACTGAAGACATCCCGGCAAAGCCGTGGTCGACGTTATGTAGCGGCAATCCCACAAGGCTCTGGTGGCGACTATGGGTTGGGGGCATATGGTGTTGTTGAGTCCTCGCAACCTGAGCATTCGCGGCTGCGATCATATGCATATGGTTCCCATCCACATGACTGATAGTGTTTGCGCGAGGTCTCATCGAGGCATTATTAGCAGCGGCGGAGGCATTTGCACTAGCGACACTATTCTTTCGAGCTCGGCTCTGGGCGGTAGCAGTGCTGCTAGTGCTCTCACGGCGGTTTCTAGGCCGCGAAGAGGGGGTTGTAGTCTGATGAAGCTTCTGCTGGTGCCGCAAGAGCAAATCTCGCCGGGCAAAACATCTTGTGCATTCTGGACATTCAAAGGGTTTCTCCTTGGTATGGGAACGTTCATGACGTTTTAGATGTTCCAATCGGGCAAATGAACGTTGGCAAGTAGCACAGACGTGAGGCCGAGGCTTGTCGGTCTTGGGCGGAGGAAAAGGCGCGGGAACACTAGTGGTAGTGGTATTCACCGTGATCGATGAAGCTTTTACACATAGAGTCAAAGTCAGTTAAAAGGATCTGTTCGGTCACAACAATGTTTTCAAGATTAAAGAACACAGATGATGGATTATAACAAAATCGACGGTGACCAGCAGCCAAGGGCGTTGCTGGCGGCCGCTGAAGCTAGATAAGAAGATGGGGATTGGAGGGGATGGAGGGGCAACGGGGAGCTCTTTTGGGGGGTAAGAAAGAAGGCCATACCGGAGTCATCGTTGCCAGCATTGTTCCCTGAGACTGCAGCGGGCGGCGACGGATTGGACATGACTGAATGAAGAATAGAGAAGAGGGGAATTCCAACCGTCGACTACCGTGAACTCTTGGAAGGCTCTGTGGAATTGAAAGCAAGCAAGCAGATTGCAATGTTCCTTTAGGTAGAACCGACGGCGGGCGGGAATCGAGGGTTGGGTGTAAGTGGGAGGAAAGTCGAGTGAGCGATTGAACGTTGATTGAGTGTGTGGTTGTGTGTGGTGGGGAGGTTTTGGAGCGGGAGCGAGGCGCCTGGGAAGGAATTAGACCGGTGGATTGGCTAATACTTGGGGAGGTTAAGCGCACAGTAGTGGATAAGGGAAGCAAGGTTAGTCGGGTACCTTAGGTATTATGGGCTTGTATGGGCTTGTATGGGCTTGTACGCCGTACCATGTATGGGAACTAGTACCTAAGTATGTACTGGTATAGGTAGGTAGGTATGTATGGGAAGGTGAGGGTAAGGATGTGGGAAGGTATGGAGGGGCAGAAGCATCCTAGACGAGCAGGAAGCTTTTGAGGAAGCTACCTGTAGGAGGAGCTTTAGGCCTTTCCTTAGATATCGATTGTTGCATAATATTCCATACTAAACGTATCTATCTAACAGACCCACAATGGCACTGTGCAAGTCGAGCCTCGGATTATTATTATGCGTGATATGTATGGCATATACGAAAAAGAGGTAGATACGGGCAATAGGTAGGTAAATTAGTAGGTAGATAGGTACGTTTAGGTAGTAAGTAGTAAGTAGTACCTAGGTAGCCCGTATGATGACTACTATATCCGAGGGTATCAAAGAAGCATATCTCCAATTGGACAATGTCAAGGTCAGCAGATAGAAAGGTAAATAAAGAATGAAGAAAAACCATACCTAAATGGAAGAAATAATTATTTTAACGAATTGAAGTTGAAAGACTGAAACAAAAAGTAGAATATAGTGTAGACAGAAAGCCTTAAACAAGGACCGAACCGGGTCTCGCGGTCGGGTTCAATTACCATATGAGGAGGTACCTGAGTAGGTATGTCCTGAGCATGTACCTAGGTATCATATATACGCGTACTAATGTATTGAGTTACCTATTGAAAGGCAAAACACCGGGTTTTGTTGTTGCCACAGTGTGATTTCATCCTTTATCGTACCCCGAGATTCAAGGCAAGTAAGGTTCAAAACGTCGGTGATGGGTAGGTAGGTGATGGATAGTGGGCAGTAGGCAAGTAGATAAGCAGGCGAGATGTAGGCAGTAGAATGGCAGTTTATGGCAGTGGATCGCGGGTTGAAATCAACCTAGGTAACAGGTCACTTGATACCTAGGTACCTAGGTATAGGATAAAATTATAGGTAGTACCGCTAGGCTGTGTACCTATACTTCGTTTAGGCGATTCTGCGTGGGCTGATCTCGCGCAAGGGCAAGACGTTAGCTTCAGGGCATCTCACTTACTGACAAGGGACTTTTGACAAGGGTATCTTGGTATACGTAAGACCTAATTGGCTCGTTGTAATAAAACCGCCGGAGCCAAGCCTACAATGGAGAGTGGGTTCTGGTCACAAGATGCAAATCCAAATGGTGTATACTCTACTTAGATTCAAAGTAGTTAGTTACATGTATCCTTAAAGCCGACAAAATACATACCTAGAAAAGAATAAATCAAAAACAGACAATTGATTTTTGCTTGCTTTTCAATTTGCTCCGCAGATGTCGGGTTGCATTCAAAGCCTGTTCTATTCTCCCAACGCTCGGCTCTGAATTTCGTACCGCATATTTGCTCCTCTGGATCTAGCTATTGAGAACGCTCGAATCGCAGCTTTCTTATCAGATGATTACTATTATCTAGGTACGCCGTTACTCTTTACTACACCATAGGCCAGACACCTAGTCTTTCAAATGTCGGTTGGTATAATCTTATCAAAACGGTAAGCAGACTACGATGAATATATATATATTAATTTGTCTTTGTCCTTGTCGCCGCCAGCCGTTTATTTTGGTTCTTCAATGGGCTGATCCTGGAAAGGCTATCTATTCCACAGGCTGGCTACGGAGCGAACTCGGCGAAATGGAGCCTGGCAGGACTGGTAAGCCCATTTGAATCTGCTCTTGTTTTAAGACAAGCCTCTCTGAGGGCTCCAGCAGCACTCAGCGTGAAGGGACCCTGGAGGGGCTGGAAAGGGACCGAGGGGCAAGTTCAAGTTAATAATGGGTTATAATGGGACTTGAGTCTTTGGTGGCTTCGACAGCAACAACCCTAAAACAGGCGGATCCGTTGTCTGATGGTTCTCTTCGGTTTGTTAGCGGCCTGCAGGCACATCATCGTCTCTCTACCTCCCAACCAATCTAATACTATCTATACCTGACACTATGCTCGTTTGTCCATTGGTGCTTATGCATTCTAGAACACATACTGTACATACCTACCTAGGTACGTACGCTATCATCAGCGACAACTGCGGATGAGTCGATCGAACTTTTGCGATCCCGGCGGTCTTACATCAAGCATGGGAACGCTACCTACTTTCGCGGGTGAGATTTGATTGGTTTATAGAGCTTTTCTTTTCGGTATGGTTATGTCCCAAGATGCTTGTATGTACCCAGTCAAGCGCCATTCACGCAGGCGTCCCATCATTAATGCTGCATATCATGTAGAAGCTTCACACCATGGGAAAAATTATACAAGCATATCACATAATTACGTAGTACATGTCGTTATTATATCTAACCCGTTCGCCGCAGGGGTTTCACACGAGCCAATGGCGCTCTCCGGATATATAAAACGTCGTGTTAGCAACGGCGATCTAGTACCTCAAGTATCTGCATTTTTTGTTACGGATCCGTGTTTATTCTTTGACCAAATCAGAAGAAGTCCGTTCGTTTATTATATACCTTTACTAGGCGCAAATTATCTTTAAACAGTTTGTTATATAACTGTTTTTATACTGCTTAAGCAGTTCACAAACGCAATGCGCTATTTATATATTAAATATGTACCTAAGGACCACATCATTTTTATCGCATTGCATGTACCTATGTATTCTTATAATAATTTTCCCAATGACGAGGTTTGCTTCTCAAACCAGGGGTCCCCTTAATGCGATGGACTAAAAATGGCAGGCCAAGCTAGGAGACGTAGGCTACTGCCAATCTGTTCCTATTTAGGTTAATTACAATGTACCTAAGCTGTAAGTGAGGTACACAGTCTATATCCGGTCCCACTCAATATTCGGGTCGTAACAGCGCGCTGTAGCCGCCGAAGATCGCAGCCTGCATGGAACCACCAGCGCAAAAAAAAAAAAAAAAAGGGTTCACCATGTGCGTAGGTACCTTCAAGAAGTAAAGTAAGTACTTATATCTCTAAGTACCTACCTACCTAGATACCCACGTACACATTTATTCAATTCAAAATCCTGGATTTTGTAATATCGTCCCTAAATTTCGAACGTATGATGAATATTACGTGCAGGCATCTCAAATTTTGCCACGATACATCGTACATTAACTAAGAGTATTGTTGATAAAGAACAGATTTGTTTTTACAATAGGGTACTCCATTTCTTTCTCGAAACCCAAAAGGTGATTGAAATATGCGTAACTAATGTAGGTAGATATTGTATAATTAACTGCCTGACTTGCAAGAAACCTGTAAACTTCGCGGATGGTCAATTATAGACATTTATATCTCTTATAATTACGAGCAAACGAACCTAGCATAACAAGCCAGTGTATATGCCAAACATCTACTAAAGGGGGGAAAAAAATAGAATATCCTCGTGTTCATAAAGACTTTATTGTAACTACAATGCAATCCCTTCACCAGATCAATTGATATCTCTCCTTGGTAGTTCGAGTCAATGGTCAAGGTGACCTTCCATCTAGGTTAGGTCAATCTAACTTCGGGATGCACAAGGACGGATTTGCCATATTTTAGTATGTAACTGAAGTAACTAAACGAAAAAAACGTGGGATTGGTTAGCTTACCAAGCCAAATAAAATCCATGGCCGCCCTATGTTGAGGTAGATAGACGATGAGATATACGGATTATGTAGCGTCTTTCCCTCTTTTCATTTCAAATGAACTACTAGTTTCCCGTTGTTCGTATATAAATTATTCCAAGAATACCAGAATAACTAGCATGACATATAATATACATCATTAAATGGATTTACTAACTTGGATATCCCCAGGCGCTCTTACGCAAGCTGCCATTGTAGAGCAGAGTATCTTATTCTCGGGCTATTCGGGTTCAGCTAGCCGAACCACTTAAGGGCAGCGGCGGATCCTTAAAGAACGTTTGGGGGTATTAACGGCTTAATAGCGAGAGAGAGACGCTCATCGTCTTGGTGCAATGTTCGCCCGTTGGTTACATACGACGCCCCAGCCAAGATCCAGACAAAGCAGGGGTCGGGGAGAACAAGTCACATCGATAGTACGAACACGCCTATGGTGGCATGGTCGCATATTAAGATGGCAACTAGCTCTATTCGCCAGAAAGTCAATTTGAATATATCGAAGAGCAGAAATATGTTTTCTCGATCTTCCAAGCAGAATAGCTAAGAGTTCAACCTCCAATTCTATTTATTTATTTATTTATTTATTTATTTTCGTTTCCCTACCGGGGTAACTAACGTAGACGTCTTCCTATCATTTTCAAGAGCGTCGTAAGTCTATTTTTCCACGTATTAGTGCTGTCTACGTATTGTATTGTACCCGGACGTAATCAACCTAGGAGTCAGCTTAAGCTAGGAGGCAAGCCCACGCAGTAGTAGCGTCTCAACGAGGGAAGAAATAGTTGAAATTACCCTGCTCGGAATTGGGTCCCCGGTTCCGGTCGTATTAAATATTAACCATTGGAAAAGGTGTCGTTTCGTTTACTTGAGTCGCTAAAGCAGAAGCTTCTTAGCATCGCTTAGGAATTCGAAATTCGAAATTCGAATTCGCATACGGGTTCATACAATAATTCAATTCGAACTTCAAACACCCGGTCCCCGTAAGGATCATTACCGCGTCATGCCCCGTGTTCAACAGGGGCCAATTCTTCGACCGTTCGACAAATCAAATTCTCGAATTAGTCTTCACCTTACCCTTCACCTTAACGCCATCTCACACCGCAACAACTTAATATCGATTAAGAATAATTAGGATGGGTTATTCCTTGTTTCCCTAATCATTTTACTAGCAAAAGGGTAGTAGGACCTATGTAAACGATACTTTCGTGAACTCGGTCAGGCGACGCGTTTATGCATCCGGACAAGCTTTAATGACGAATTGGCCGCGCCAGTTGCGTCGCCCGTCGCCTGTCGCTCCAATTTTATTAGACGACAACCCGCAAAGAGCTAACCTAAGGTTAGGTAGTGTTTCTAAATTAGCAATCTCGAGCGCAGCCGAGGAGATAGGCGGGAAGTCCATTGTCAACGAAGGTCTCAATACCATAATTATAACTGTTTCGGGGCCAGTATATTATTGATAATAGACACCTTTCTATTGCCGTGACAGGGCTTCCAATCGGCATACATCCATCTTGCGCATACCCGGGGACGTCGTCTCCCGGTGCTTCGGCATCTGGGGAAAGGATACAGAGGCGCCCTTTTCATAACCCCAAATTTTCTCCAAAAAACCACATTGGGGTCAGATCAGCGCCTCGGACAAGACCCTTCAGTGCAATGGAGCAGTCTAGCCCACCAAGACACTAATAAAGGCCGTTCTGCCGCATAGTACCTTGATCTAGGTTTTTTGTTGCTACCGTTTTGAGTGAGCTCCGGTGACCAATCTGCTAAGGCTCTACTAGGTTCGGCACTATCGAAGCCGCTTCACATCTGGAACGTCAAAAGCGAAAACTGCGGGAAGTCAGATGAATCATATTAACTTGAGGATTGATGTTTCTATGGTAAGTATTAATCAATATTGAAGATGGAGATAACGAGATTCACCTACAAGTGTCTCAAAGAACCCAAAATCCACGATCGAAACTCGCTATCCGACTAATAAGATTGACGACAGTGCCCCAAGGTTCATTTAAAGATTAGCCGCCGTTCCGGACTTGTAACCTCGAACATTTCGTTTCCAGTTACGCAAGATTCGGGTATATAGGACACCTTGGATCGTAGCACACACAAGCTTATAGAAACCATAGACATTTCGGCTTATAATCAACTCTAGCCATAGTCATTAGATTTATATAGCTAGTACACGATGGACATTTTGTATAACCAGGTACCTCTACATGAAATACTAGACCATTAACCATCTCGTTCTATTAAAGCGCTGACGATGATTTCACGCATAGGTTAGGTAGGATATAACAGTATATCTACCCACCTACCTACCTACCCACCTACTAATATCTACTGTTACTTTACAACTCTCAAATCTGAAGACTTAGCTTTGTGCGGATATATCCATCCTAGGTTGTTAATGACTGAATGAACTCTCCACAACAACGAGCCTACCCTTGGCTTCCCCAGACTTTGCCACAAGCAACATAGTGCGCCGTGCTTACATGTTGCAGGGAGCTACCTGGAGAACAAGGGGTGGGTGGGATGCCTTTCTAAGATATGCCGATCATTTTCAAGGGCTGAGTACCAGGTACTGGTTTACCATCCCGCTCAGATTACCTCGGAGACGACTAGAAAAGGAAAAGGTCGGTCCCTTGCAATTCCTTCGACAAATGAAGCCCATCTAGCCGACCAATAGGTAACTAATAAATGGATAGAGAACCGTACTTGACACATTCCAACCTACCATAGATATCAAGCCCAGGGTTTCGCTCGTCTTATCCTTAACAGGGTCTGCCAAGCCCATGACGTCGCGCCGTCATTTGTGCCTGAGAGTCCTGAGACAGCAAATGGTATCAAAGCAGCGTGGACTACTCATTAGTAACAGATTATTAAATTGCGCTATCTCTACAGTAGCTACAGTCCCTGGTATTTAGAAAGGATAATCTAATGTGCCCCCGTCTAGTGTATAAGCCCATAAGCCACCGGTCGTGGGTTGTCGGGATAGAGTAAATGCGTACTACCTAAAGACTTACGAGTTATGTTGTCGTTATCAGGTTTCCATTCTCGTCAGACCACATGAGACCATAGGCGGACCAATTATCAGCAGCGCTCGAGTTGGCTTTTTTCTCCTTTCTTAACTAAAAGCGGATAAGCGCATCACAATGGATTATGTTCAATCGAAGAGGTGATTTACAGGTTGTCGCCACAATATGTTGAACATGCGTTTGAAGAGATTTCTAGGTGGCCGAGCCCTGGAACCGGAGAGCCGCCTGTGTGGGATACTCTGTCATATTGCAGTTCACGGTCACACCCAATGGGTCCCATATAAGCCGATGGCTTGCCGTGTCCAGAACCGATGATTAACTGTCCCGCGGATTGGATCTTATGCAACTAACCTTGAGTCCACCCAAGGGGCTAATAATAATATCAGACCCGCCTAATGGGCACTTGGTCTACTGCAAGTCATGGGAATTTTTTTCACCGACTTGCAGATCACATCCTATAACAATGCCCTGCTCGTATGCCGCGTGCCATCTCTACTTATGGCCTCAGGCATTTTAGTCTCGTCATATCTTGAAGGAGCATTGGACGTGAAAACGATAAGGGTCACATTGCAGCCCTGAGAAATGCATTAAGAGTAGTATTTCTTATAACGGCTGTCGTCATAGTTTACCAATTGGCGATTGCTGCACCCGTATACTGTAGGACTAGATTCTAGAAGTAGAGAGTTGACTCACATCTAGTCTGTTGGTGGATCCTGACCCAACTATAGGATACAGAAGTAGTCGACTTTCATCAGTCTTATTACCTGTTTTGAGTAACTAGTAACTAAGTCTAACAGTTCAAGCCCAACGGTAGCATATCTACGTCTTAGGTTAGCAAGTTAGGTACCTACATGTAGTCTATTGCATACCTACCTACCTATATACTAACCGTGGCTAAGCGATTGATAATAGTTGAATAACTACCTAGGGACAGACCTAACGTTGTTACGATGGTAGAATCCACTCGCCATCCAGTATACAACCTGTTAACTTCCAAGCTTTCCTACCTACCTGATGCTGAGGTACCCAGGCAAGTACTAAGTAACATACCTCTAATAGCCTTCTCACTTTTACATCTCTTCGCGCTTCTAAGCAAGAATCCGTGTAATTAATGCAAGAACTCTGTTTGTATCACCAAACTACACACCACCCAGTGTCGTAGACAACGTGGCATACCCGAATCCGTAGATGAAACGTATATTAGCCACACGGTCTAATTCTCCTTCATAGGTCTCACTATCTCGCATCTTAGTATAAAAATTCACTCGCCAAGCTCTATATCCGCTTCAACCCATCCCCGTATTCAAGGAAATCGGAATCAAACCCGGCTAACCAGTTCATACTCTAACTAATCACAATAGGGGTCCGTTACTTGAAGCACTAAATGTACGACGCCACTGACAATTTAAGACGACGCATCTTCCGAGCCAACGACCCTGATTTTGGATCAACAACACACTCAGATCCACACACGCCGCTCTCCCTCTCCGGCTACGCACATCTAGGATGGGATCTCGGCTTCTCACCCACTTACCCACACGCTGACTAGCTTCCCCCGAAGATCATCACGGCGACGGAAAAGACATGTGGTTGGCTACGCTTGCGCCATCCCACAGCATATCTGTGTAACGGGTGACAACCTCTTTATCCGAATCCAGTAGCTCCGCCCTGTCACCCAGGCTCTCTATTAAACCAAGCCAAAGCTAGTTACAAGCGCACTTCCGTAGCTGATAGAGCAATCAATAACGATAATGAGTTTACGATTACGTTTTAATTTCAGCAAACTATAAAGGTTCATCCTAATATTCCTACAATTATCTGATTCAAATATGATATTCTTTTAATATTAAGCTATTAGTATCCATTGCAATGGCATTAATATGCCATTTCCAAAGTGCTTCTTATGGCCCTATCTCTAGTACAGTCGCAAATCGCGAAGATCACCCCTCCGGTAACCCGGCTAAGACCACGCAGACTGCTCGGCCCGCATCGGGGCGAGCTATTCCAAGCGAGAAAGTCTGCACATCCCAGGTTAAGAATATTGGTAAAGTAAGACGACACATGATTGGGACGAATTGGCTATTAGCCCGGTTAGCATAAAGCACACCGTCTCAACACCATTGATTGTTATCTTTCAGCTGCTCTACACAAGGCAATACTACTCTAGAAGGTGTATTCGCGCCCACACAGTTGATCTGATCTATAACGGCCTGACATTTTTGTGCGTTTGAAGCGCAGTGACCGCGAAGAGGGGCCGACCCATATGATAATGCATTGGTCTTGTTTTCGGCTCGCATCCGATTTACATAGACCTAGCGAGCTATCTAATTCCGAGAAACGCTCGGATGAGAGGTGCTTTTAGTGGCTTTTATGTGCTTGAATACTATGACAGACGCATAACAATGCTCACCGGTGAGCTATAACCCCGGGAATGTCTTAGTCGAAGAACACGGCAAGACTGCAAGTACACAACTACGCTAGTGCAAGGTACTTAAGGCATACTTGATACATACCTCGAGATAGCCCATCGGTCAGCGGCTCTTCGAATAGATGAGGACGATCTTCATCATAACCTACAGAGCAGTGGCTGTTCACAGTCTAAGCGCGATGAGCACGCTCGGTCGTGACGTCCGGGCCTATAGGATGGTTTCCATCTACGTGATATAGGGCTGCCCCAAGTGGTTGAGACCCGCATACCGGTGTACTTCGGACCCGATTATCTTGCATCGTGTCTCAGTTCTTGTGGAGTGTCTTCGGAAATGCCCCGGTTCGTTCGGAGCCGCGCTTCTTAAATGTACATTTGAACGATGAACAAACCTACCTACCTACCACAATACCGTGAGTAATTCCGATTTAGAGTACCGACAGGTGGATTTATACATGTATCGAGATCAATAATATAGACGCACTCAACGGTGTTTTCTTAGTAGTGACCCCTGCGTATCAAGAAGCTAAACTTTATGTCTCATCATTTCATATCAACTACATGTTGCTCATAGATTATGTTTTATGTATCCATCTGTTATACGTACCTATAAATCCGCACCGGGTTTGTGATAGAGCTACAAGCACTCTGCTAAGAACATTCTTTGAGCTGAGGGTCGAATTTCCCGCGTCTCTGCCACCCTTGCAGTGATCCAAAATTTAATCGGCTTTCGAAAGTCACACAACACGCCATGAATCAGCAATATTCATTGCCATAATAAAAATTAACAGTCCTCTGTCTCTATTCTCAGTTCTTAACTCATTATAGAGTGTAACGATGAATGAACATATCAGGACCATATTTCATTCCCTTGGAGCCCACAGTTTTGGATGTAAAAGTCTAGCAGGGCAGGAGACATTATGATATTTCTATGCAAAGCGTTGCCATAGAATACATTAAATTTCTAGCCTAACTCTTGTAACCGTAACATCAGCTGATAATTGCACATATGTTTGCTAGATTCATAACAGGCTTCAACTTATACACTATCGGAGCTGAGAGCATCGCTAAAGCGCTTATCCCAGCATCAACAAGCGGCCTGTCATGAGGCGGACTAAGATGCGAGGAATTCTATCCACCATGAAACTACAAGGCTCTTACATACAGAACGAATCCTTTGTTCTATATATAAGACAATTAGAAACCTGACACAGGACAGATGAAGTAGAATCCAGTTGTGAAATATCTCTACTTTAAATGCTGGTGCAATGTATCTACCATGGAAAGTATAATACCTAAGAACGAAAAGCACCTGGTAATCCAGGAAAACCCTCCGAGAGGAAGAAAGCTCCCGGGCGAGATTCCCCAACTATCATTAGGTTACAATATTCTGATAGAGTAATGCTATTTTAAAGGGTTACTGCTTATGCACTAGATATCTCTAGTTTGCTACAAGAACAAAATATAATGTAGCAAAACTTCGTTCGGGCCTTGTTGATATCGTTGGAATTTCACTATATTTAAGTATAGGTAGGCGCAATATCAGGTAGGTAACTCTAGCAACCTGAACTAGTGTTACCATATGTACGAATTAAACATAAGGGTGGGGGCTTGAGAAAGGAACGACGGCGTAACACTACCAGAGTATGTGGGATTATACATTAGGCCTGGTGTAATGAATCACTCGTATTACCACTATGCCCTTTGTGCCGGCGAGACACAAGTATTTTGCATGGAACTAGGTTGAGAGATTACCCAACTGCTCAATATCTAGGTACTTATACGGCGGCTATTAAGTTGACACTAATATATCCACCTCGATCCCCCAGCCGTGCGTGTTGGCGTGATATCTCGGAGTAGTGTGTAGAATACCACTGACTACGACCAGAGGTGAAGACAACGAGGACAGCACATTACTTCATTGCAACGTGTTGGCTCAACGTCGTACAGCCTACGCTTCCGTCGTTTGCGTTCGCAATCTCCCAGGGCTGCGGGGGAGCCTTCTTTCTCTTGTTGTTACGCCGTCCGGCGTTAGGATCGAGAGCTACCAGCTTGGCCCCGCAGCAGTCCCAGTAACACTGGTGAATCCATATGTTGAATTCCTGAATCGTGACCTCTTCCTTTGTCAGGAAATCCTCGTTCTTGGAATCGTGCGCCCAGGATTTAATTTGACCTATATTTCCAAACAATTAGCCAGTTGCTACCTATGGACTACTTGACTAGGTAGTGACAAAAGTGCTCACCTGGATGATAGCAACACGGGCCATGGAGGCAGGTCTGATTGTACTTAGCGCAGGAACAGGACCCTACTGGTCGGAATTTATCATAGCAGTTTTGGCACTGCTTGAAGTTCTTGTTGAAGCACTCGGGTAGGTTGTTATGGATAGCCATCTTGGCGATACAGGCCATGAAATCTTTTCGGGCTAGGTCCTGCTGATGCAAGGCCTTGACTATTAAAGGCTTAGTTACCAGTGTCTTTAGCACTGGCGTTTGCGTGCCTTGGGACGATAGGGCTTCCTGTATGCGACAGATGTGGTCGAACAAGCTCATAGTGTCGAAATCGTGAGCTGAAAGTTGATACGATTGTCGTGCCACCTGGAGCATCGTGCCCAAAGTCAACCCTCTCGGTCCTAACTGACCATTTAATGAGACCGGTAGCTGCCAGACTGGACCTTTTGGTGGCTTAACGCCGACGAATGCGTTCTGAGAAGAACCCGAACTGTCGTAAGCGTCGACTTGAGCTTCGTCGTCGTCACGAGCAGTGTTAGGTTTGTATCTGTCGTAAACCCATCGCTGAACCATGCGATGCTTTAGCTTGTTTTGTCGGCGATTGGTAGCGATAGCTTTTGCTTCCTCCCTCAGTCGGGTACCTTGAACATACCCCATTATGCCTTGATTGAAGACAATTTAATAGAGGCTTGAAGACCAGCTATTAGGTACACTGGTAACTTGAGTGGGAGTAGAACTAGTTGTTACTTCAAGAATAATTTGGAAGAACAAGCGACGGGTTAGATTCAATTTATGAATCAGGTGCAGGATTCGTTATGGTTAAGGAGTGGTAGAAGTAAGGAAGAAGGGTAGGTAATTAGAAGAACTGCCCAGAAGAAATAAATTTCGGAGTGAATGTAGGACGTGAAATAATAATTAAACGGGACAGTATGGATTACAAAGTTCTTGTGGGGTGGCTGGTCCGAAAGTGAATACTCGAGGATGGGTAGTAAGGATATAAATAAGGATACTAGCGCACCAGGTAGAGGTCTACATTCATACTAAGACAACTTCCAGTCATCCTATCCCCAGGAACGTATGTCCTTAGTGTTCATTGGCTAACTCAGGGTTGGTAACTCAGGGTTACCAAGGTAAATCCACTGTGTAAGGTTCGTGACTCTTGCCAACTATTGATAGGTACCTAGGTAGGTACCTAGTGATTCACTGCCTTAGGTAAATACCTTGCAGATAGGTGTTTGCCAATTGATATCTCGACCAAGGTTCTAGCGTAGTGCAGATCGTGGAAATCGATGTCGAATTCTTAGCACTGTTGGGTACCTACCGAAGGTTCCTAAGGCAATCCAAAGTCTTATAAATTGCGTAGCTTGTAAGTTCAAGGGCCTGAGCGATTACGAAGAGACATTAAATATTTCATGTGACAAGGAAAACAGAAGATCAATAACTTTGGAGTTGATTTTTTACAATGTATCTTGTTCACTTGAGTGTCCTGACCAATTTCATCTTCTTTTCTAAATTCACACAGTTTCTTTCTTCTGTATATCAAAATATGATATACCCCGAGCACAAAGATTACCGAGATAATCGAATAGACTAGCGAGGGAACAACGTTTTGTAACGATAATCATAGGGCCCGACACCTACCAAAATACCCAGCTAGATGATATACGAGTCGTGTAGGCTTGCGAAGTGAGTGCTAGGATACCCGGATAACGGGACATATCACATTGAGATCCGGCCGTATCAAGTGTTGCGTTTTATTTTCCTTATAGAGAACTAGGAACTCTTCCATTAGAAGCTATGATGAATTATACGTGTCTCGGCGGAGAGGAACACATAACCCCGTGTAATTGCTGAAATGATACAGGAAACCTTTACATATATCGAGTCGAAATGAAACAACGACACAAATCCCAACCTAGATTATAAATATATTGTTTCTTTAACTACCTACTTGTTGGCCAAAAAGGGGCTGACTGCTTGTTATGCGAAGGATAAAGGAACTGTTCAGTATCCAATAGGGACTTGTATTTTGTAGCACCAAACTTTCCCCTATTATTCTGCTTGGCATGGTGATTATTAGGTAGGACATCGAGTAGATGCGTCAGTTTGCAAACATACGGAAATCCCTCTCGGTCACCGGCATTTTAATATTTAAGCTATTGTCAATGCAGATACAATTATTATCTAATACAGCAATGCCCATTCTATCTATCGTGCGAATACAGGTCGCTCAAAATGCTTAACACGCCGATGCCCGTACGATATATAGCGGCTTCAAATGCATAGGAATGGTCATATCATCAGTCCGTTAGTACTAATAAGAGGAAACTTTCAATTAACCATGTCATCCACTCGAGCACGCCTCTGACGAGCCGGATGATCCTTGAAATAAACTCGGCCCAGATGAGGAGCCCTCTAACCACCGATCTAATGACCAGGTCCAGTCAAGATATTTTCTTAGTGCGGCTCTTAGCGACGTTCACCTTGCCGCTCAAAACATCCGTTTGATTGTTGACATGATCTAGCATCTCGGTCTGCTCTTCGACTTCGCGGTGGATCGCTACTGCCATCTCGCGCTGCCTCCGGATGATCTTACCTAGTTCTTCTACGTCTTCGTCTTGCTCCTTCATCATTTGTCTTTGTAACTGCACGACTCCTTGGTTGTCCAATTCGCGGGTGCGCTCGGTTTCGGGTAGCGGGGCACCGAGGACCCTACCGCGTCCTTTGGGTCCGTTCCCTATTAATGCAGCTTTGTCTGCCGCCGAAGGCATAGCTCTCTGAGACGCCTTCGCGACAGCGGATACAGCAGTGCTCAGCTTCTCCAGATCTTCCCTATCGACACGCGCAGCAGCGAGCAAATCTTTCCGCCGTCTAATTTCGCCCTCTCCTAGTCGTTTCGCGTCCTGCATCGCCCTCAGACCATCCCCAAGAACGGCAAGTAAGCTACCAGCCTTAACTAACGCCTTCTTTGCTGCTGATCCTGCTTCCAGCGCAGCGGAATTGTCCATGGCGCTATCCCTCTTTGCTAGATATCTCCGGGCTTCTTGGAAATCTCTCTTCATTTCTCCATGCAAATCCAGCCACGTTCCCGGATCCTGTGCGGCGGCAGCTTTCGCGGCGTCTTTGTTGGGTATGCCATAGCCAGCTCTTATACTAGCTGCACTGTTACCGGTACTACTCAAGCTCGGGAGGTTTAGGAAAGTACGCCACGCGGGTGTATCACGCCATCGTCGGTCGGGGGACTCGGCTATGGCACGCAGGTAAGCTTCAAGGCCGCGACGGCGATCTTCGGTAAGTTCGGGCGAGGTGACTGTAGATTTAAACCACGATTTCCCTGGTAACGGAGCAGGCGGCGGTGCGCCAACTAAGGAGGTGAGAGTTTGGTGTAGCGCGGCGAAATCAGAGTAACGTTTCTGTACGACGAATGTCCGCAGGGGAAGACGTAAAGTGATGTTGTAGAGAGTATAAGGTTTCGAATTGTCATCTGGGGTTTGAAGCGACGTTGTCGGGATGGAGATCTCGGCGGGTGGCGCCATACCCTTTATAATTTACACCTAGGTACCTATTTATTATCTTGATTGACAGAAAACAAATATTACCGACGACAATCTACGGGGACTTTGAGTATATCCTTGGTGTGTGAAAGTATTGAATTTGCTGGAATAGTAAATAGAGGTAGGTATCCATGTAGTACTATTGATGACGGAAACGGATTGGAAAGTAGGCGACAAGCTTTCGAGAGCACGAGACACGAGACGAGAAACAAGAGACACGCGCAAAGTTGACCGAAGACCCCTTGACCATGACGGTGACCCGATCAGGCGGTAGGCGGTGGAGAATTATGCATATATGATAGGATATGCACATAGAAGTACACCATTGATAGGTAGATGGATTAAGTAAGCGGTTAGTAATGTACATCCTTCTTCGTGCCAAGTACCTAGGTTAGGTCCTTATAAAAAATCCGAAGGTTCGATCTGGATTATCTCGGATAAGATTGATGATAGAAGAGGTACTAACTACCTATATACATGTAGGTTGTCTATGGACCTTTGCCTGATGCTTTTTTTTTTTTTTTTTTTTTCAATTCAGCTCTTAAAGATGCAGGTGCAATTCGACAAACAGGTAACCTAACCTAGAAAGTAATAACCTGACGAAGGTCCCAAGCATATTAAATAAAAAGGTTTAACGTTTGGCAACTTCGTTAGTTACACTAAAATGAACATGACGTAATTATACCAATAAATTGTAAATTATCGATATTATTCCGGGCAATTAAAGACTTTACGGTTCAATATTAAATGAATAATAAATAAGTCTCTTACCAACTTACTCCGAGAAAAGCGAACCAGGTCCCTATCTTTTATGTTGTACAGTATCGTGCTGCGTTGTTTTCTGCTCACCGCCGAAGACACCGAGTAGTCAAGCGATAACGTTTCCAACGAGATATATGATGTCATACCGATATGATAACAACCAAGGGTTCATTGCGCCTAGGTTAAACACTTCTAAGGTCGGAGTGGGCGGAGGAAAACTTGGATTGGTAGCTCTTTTCTTCTGGTGTAATATTGCTGCCGCATATGATGCAGGCGGAGATTTAACAAAGAATTTCTTTCATTCAGGATGGACGTCGGGTAGACCGAGACATGATTCGAACACGCTCTAACCTACGGTTACTAAATTCCACGTGAACTCGGTCAAATGTTCTTTGATACCTTATGTAGGTACCTAGGTAAGTTCGCATTGTTACTCAACCTTCGTATCGCTAAACAGTCCACTGTCTATGAGCGAAGGCGAGACTCATTGAAAAGAATTTCCCCAAGCATCGTGCCCGCAGTCGTTCAGTAACGTTACTACCGTATTCTCTCTATTTACGCAGCCTCAATTATTGGTGGATAGCCGCACAATTATCTGGGTGATTATGCAGGGCGTCAGCTCGGTTGTACAGCTCACCTCAGAAGGAACTTAAAGGATTGGGTTAAGGACGTGAGGCGCTCAAATATTCAACGGCAAGGACCCTGTTACCGTATCTGTACGAGATCTTGCATAGGCGAGGATAAAAATAGTTGTTGCGCAACACGAAAAAAAAAAAAACCAAAAAAAAAACCCCCATGAGTACCTGATGTGCCTAAAGGTGCTGCGGCATCTACCGGTCAGCTCTGTCCATTTTCGGGGCTACATTTATTGTGGCTGGTCTAGCTGATAAACTGGCTAATAAGAGTCCGGCACTCTTTGAGTTGGGCTCTTTGAGTTCTCTTTAAGTCCACTAAGTGTTAGCGGACTAGTAGCTGGGGCGCTGGATCACCACAGGTTGACAGGTAACATCGGCATTAAGGCCGTCTCTTTACCCTTTTCGGCTTCCTCTAGTACTATGACTCGCTGGCTAGCTTCACAGCCCCTCTCAGCAATACGAGATCTTGGCGGCTCGATGCAGTCCAAGATCGTCTATCGACGTCACTAGCTTCTTGCATCCGTTTCTAGAATCCATCACCAGATCTCGTCCTTCACGAGAGGAGCTGCCCATGAGTGAAAATTATCAATATTATATAAGTGCAAATACCCTCCACCATCCTGACAAGAACTTTATATATCATTAACTAATAGAGTTTTACGATATACACACAATCAATAATCATATATAATTCATCTACTACCAATCGGATTTTGTGTTGTACCCTACACAACATTTTATATCACATAAGGTCATAATGCGCGGCTTCATCTCAACCATCACTACTCTCCTCCCTTTGGTAGCTGCGGCGCCATTGGAAATTTACAACCGCGACAGCAATCCAGGTTGTCAAGATGCCTCTTTCGGCGACTTCAAATGGACAGTTGAAAACTTTGACTATCATGCCTCTTATATCTTCACAACACCCGCTCATCAAAATTCGTGGGGTTATGTCAACTTCAACCTGACAAATCCAGCTCTCGAGTACCAGGCTGTTTGTAGTGCCACCAGTAACCAGCTCTCTGATTTTTTTTATGGAACAATGGCATACAACTGCACTGTCCCAGAGGGGCATACTACGAAGACGACATTCGACTTCAGCCGCCCTAGTGGCAAGTTGAACGTCAACCAAACCTGGACCTGCAGCGACACTGACCCAAAATACCCGTAAGTTATCACCGTCGAGATATTCAACCTAGAGATCCTAACAAGTTATGTAGTACTACCATTAATGCTTATGGTGCTGTCAACCTAACCCTTGCATGCACCGATAAGACGTGGATCAACCCTAACTGGACGATGGGACAAATCTACTCAGACCGCATAGTCACATGCGAGCCTGTAACAATACCCCTAAAGCCTTACTTAATGACCGCCGTCGCATAAAGAGTTGTATGACTTCTTGGGGGAAGTAAAAAAATAACGGTTTACGAAGAATGAATGGCGGGTAAGGGAAATGGGTTATCGTCATGACTTTATGATATATGGAATTATTATAGACATAAATACCTAGACATTATGCTATAATATAGAAACTAATAATAATAACCAAAACTATAACTACAAAGTTACTCGGTTACTTTTCTTGTTGGAGTTCGGAGGTGTGCTACGGTAAGAGGTGAAATCTGCATGTTGGATAGTCCATTTGCCATGCAGACGGATGTACTGAAAGCTCAAGGATGCCCCCCGAATCTTGATATACCTTAGGGGGTAGTCTCAAGTATTAGGGTCTTCAGATTGTAGGGCGGTTAAGTTTGAACTACGGAACGGCCCGCATGTTTCGAATTCTATGTACATGGCCCCACAAGAGAGTTTAAGCTTATCTCTTAAGATGCCTCAAGTATAAGTTCAGTGATGTAACTCAAGAGAAGGGGGTGGGGTTCAACAATATAATCAAATCCATTAAGGGTTACTTGAAGATTCATCTTGCTCAGTTAGTTGCTTCTTTATTCATATAACAATCCGGAGTACTGTATCCACGACCAGAGCCGGCAGGATATTAATGTTCATCACATAGGTTAGTTATTACTCATTAGCTTATAAGGAAATAAAGAAAGACTATGATAACGACTAAGAAAGATGATAAATAATATACTATAGTAACATAAAGTGCCGGCCTTTTATTTGGTCTAGGAAAACGCGCCACCCTGATCAGGGATCAAATGGGGTGGTAATTAACGAGACACCTCCCCTAATTCAAGAAATAAAATTCGACTGTATGTATCCCAATATCTATGCGTTGTTAATTTTATTACGTGTTAGAAAACCGTTGGCTATTAAAACATGGAGGTGGCTGTTGCTCGTAAAGTCGGCGCTTTATTGGTAGTCGGGTACTGGCTCGCGTAAAGATTTGCTACTTCACTCGTAAATGGACAAATATCGCGCTCGACATCTAATTCCCAATGTATTTATGAAGCATTCTCGATAGAAGAGCTACTTAATATATAGGAAACCTTTAAAAGCAGCAAGTAATCATAAATTTCAGGGTTGGAATATATAGAATGTTTAAGGTGTTGCATTATACTTTGACTTTACTGCTTCCCGCGTAATCTATGTAGAATAGAAGTAATGAATGATACGCGTGGCTTCTTATGAGGGGTTGAGATATTTTTGGAGACGTTCGGTACTGCTTTATTTGTTTCCTTTTCGCTCCGTTCCGACGCCTTTGAAGACCGAATAGAGTGTTCCTCAAGAATGCCTAGTTTTTGCCTAAACACGAATTTGACTTTAGCTTGATCTACACTATCAAACTTGGAATATTCGTTCAAGACATCACCAAAAGGCATTGTTAATAATTTTGGAGACAAGATGTGTTCAGGAGGGCTGTCCAATGTAATAATCGGTAACTCAGTATAAGGAGTGCGCTGACCGGAAGCTCTAGCGCTGGGGTTAATTTCAGCTTCAAGTTTCCTCTTAGAGTCGAGACTGATATCTGCAATCATCTTTTCTGTTTCGATTTGCCAATCCGCCGCGGAATCGAAGGTCAGTGCTTTGGACTCAACACTAGAAGTGTTTATAGGCCCTGGGGAGTCGGTTGTGGTCATATTGACGAAATTACTATTGATATTCCTAAGCTTAGTATGATAAGGTTTATTTTATGGATAATGGTGAAGGAAAAGGAAGATAAAACACCGGAGTAGCAATATATAGCATATTTAAATATATATACCCGAAAACAAAGTCTTGGTCACTATTTTGCAGATATAGGGCTTGCAATATACCTAGGTTTTCGGGCATCCTAGAACAATTTCCCAAACTGAATAATGTGCTTGTTCAGAAACAGCGTTGTTGATACGACTGATATCCTTAAACTAAAGCTTTGACTAGCTCATAATCCTTTTAGTCGCTATCGATATAGCTATAATACTACCTAGGTAGATAATAGGTGATGCATTGAGTGTAGCGCCTGCTCGTAGGAAATATTTTTATTTCTGTCCTCTTGCTTTCCATCGAGCCCCTTCTTATAGTTATAGGCCGGGTAGCTTAGTAATGGCCAGGTGTTCGAATATTATTTAGTGTTATTGTAAAGTCTCTGTTATAGGAAAGAAGACAGGCGTGGACACGACCCCTAATACTCAAGAAATCGACTTATAGGCGGCTACTGCTATGTTACCGTCCATGAATATAGAGGCAATGCATTGTGAAACTATTTATTAGCATTAACATCTAGCGTTGACCGTGCTAAGGAACCCAGCCAATTTCCTCAATTGGCCATCGAATCCATAGCCGATATCCCTCATCCAGCACAGAATATATCCTTTCAACCAAATGTACACCCCAACCTTCTATCCACCAAGTGTAATCAAGGCGTTGAAGTAAAACACAGAAGAAAGCTAGTACACATAATGCCTCGTTATCGCGTTCCTTCAATAGCTTTACGAAGTTTTCGTGAACTTTGAATAGCCACATAAACGCAGCTCTGAGTCGTTGGTCATCTGTATAATTGCTACTGTAAAAAAAGACGAAGCTTCGCTTTAGTAATTCTGTTCCGTGAGTAAGTTCGTCTAATTTTTGTGAATCTTTCACGTAGAACTTGAGAGTATTTTCTAATTCTTTAAGCCCTTCATGCTCTGGAGGCGTCGTCGCTTCCCAGATTTCATTCATCTGTCTGCCGGATTCGAATATAAAACCCAAGGACAAGACAGAGTGCATAGCGTCGCAATTGAGTTCTAAAACACTACGCATGCCTCTAAACAGAAATAACCATTCGGGCATGACTCCATTCGATACCAGGAGGAGATTATCTGATTCCTTTGGGCTAGCGAATGCGATATAAGTCGTAAGCATGCTAAAGAAGAATATGGGTACTGAGTCGTCAGGGGTTATGTCATTAAGCACTGTAAGTGCTATAGATGAGGATGCATTGTGATGAACCATGGCTTGTTCGACTAGGACATCTCTCCGTTGAGGCTTAAACCTTGCAAGATGTAGGGCCGAAAGGGAAAGAATGCCTCTGAGGACATATTCAAAAGAAAATCCCATCCGCGGTGCGTTCACGCGCCAGAAATTACGAACCATTGGCTCGGTGGAAAAAGTGAAGCATGTTGAAGTAGTAAAATGATGAAGAAGCTCGAGGTCGAGGGCACTAAAACAACCTGCCGGCGTAGGCTGGTGATGAATAGAGGTATCTGTGGGAGATGTGACCTGGCTACCGGGGGCATGTCCGGTGCTACTGGTAACGACTTGAGAGCTAGGGGCAGGGTGAGCCAACACATTGAAATCGCAATCAATGCCGCGTCTAAAGCCAATTAGTAACTGTGTATATTCGCCAGGTGCCTAAAGATATTAGCTTGATTATTACCTTATACAGTTGCGACAAGACGGTCGTGTTTCGTCACACTATGGAAATACGATTAGAACGATGTATGCGAGGTGCATTTTACTCGGCAAGCCCACCTTAACCTTCCTAGACTTACACACTCGGCATCCAGTCCGAGTCTTCGCATGCGGTCTTCGGGTAGCCTTTGGCGTTGGCGAGGCCATGCTTAATAGGAGGACATTGAATCTTAGCACAACGGACGTTATCCGACATAAGTTGGGGTAGGGATTAACCGAATTATAAAATTCTTCGTAGATACTCGGAAACGCGCGGCGATTACGAGTCATGCATAGAAACTTGGGTATTGAAATTTGCCAAGTACGAATACGATGATGATCGTAGTTACATCCCTGGTCTCGTATTCGTAGAACTACGGAATTACGAGCAGCCCCGTATCTACTTTGCTACATCTAAAATTCGCCAGTTGCGCACTGACCTAAGCCACGATCATAGGGGTACACTATGTATTACTTCAAGACTAACTAGGCAGATGTGTAAATAGTAGGTTTTAACTTGTTCAGATTCAAGTACCATTGGCCGGCTGGGTATACAAGGTCCCGTTGATGGTAGTGGATAGTGTGCCGTTGGCATCAAAGATGTTTGTAAGCGCGTCAATGGACAGATGGAACCCGTCAGGGCTGGTGACTTTGGTGGCGTTCGTTTGTCCCATTTGAACCAAGTCGGAATACCAGTCAATCGCGTTTAAAGTGATCGTAGGGTTTCTCGTTGTGACATTCTCTGTACCATCGAGAAAAGTAAGCCCATCATCAGAGAAGTTGGTGTACTTCACAGCAACAGACTCTACACCTGTGGTGTCGGCGTTCGTAACGATAGCAATCCGGGCTAAACCAGCGGCTGCGCCATGCATTGTATACTCGCCACTAGGAATAAATAATGGTGGCGGAGGAACGTATCCTGGCTCATAATGGGTAGCCCACGGGATAGTATCATTTAGAGGCTCAACATGCAACAATGGTACTGGTTGGCGAGAGGTGAAGTGCGCCATCATCACTCGTTCCGTCCTCCCCGCTGGCTCGGTGGAATTAGGGCAAGGAAGCGGATTAATTCCACCACAAGCTGGCGCGACAGTAAGAGCCTGCCAGTAGACTAGGCGTGTGGCGTCTAAGGAGAATCTGGGGTCGGCCCGTCCGTTCCATTGCGGGTCATTAATGCTACCGGGACTTCCGTCACCCGCCGCATTGATACGCTGACCGTAGTAATCCCCACGGTCGCCATACCGATCAAGGAGATACGGCTGAAAGAAGCGTCGCTCGCCATTATTCCGAGTTGAAGACGCCGCCGTCACAGAGACCAAGTCCGTAATAGGAGGAATATTCCGCATACCAGCCATGAACATCTGCCTATTACTACCCCGAGTATCCATAATTGCTATCCATTCGTCGTCAGCCGAAATATCAATAGGGTCGCAGTATTCGGGATGGCTTGTAAGCCTACGAACAACGCCCGTTGTCAAGTCAACGGCGAAGACGTCAATATTCGATGATTCTCTCGGGAAACCAACATATGTGGCCTCCCTACCGCTTCCACTAAATCCCCTAAATTCACCTACGGTGATAGCTTCTTGGTTGATTCGTATTATGCCGTCTTCGATTACGAGTGGTCGATTTCCGATGCTCTTGCTAACTAGAATGTTTACATTCATCAAGTCATATCGAGGTGTCTTAGGAAGGCCCGTTGTTGGTGACGGGTTAAACGCGAGCCGCCCAACGTATCCTTTCTGGTCCAACCTTCCTGCAGTACTAGTAAATGAATTGAAGCCAATGTGTACGTTATCAGGATGCAAACGCAATTCACGAATAACCCCGCCCTCCCCTGATCCATCTACGGCAATGTTCCAACGAATAGAATGTATAAATGTTAACTCAGGGACACATTCATCGCTGCTAAGATCGAATTCGCCGCAATCTATGATATTCGCACCGGCCAAAATCCGTCTTCCGTCTCGGAATGCTTGAGGATAATCTAGATCATCGGTTCGGCCGACGGTGTTGCCATCTGGTATTCTGCACGTAACACATTTGAACGGGCTACCATTGGAAAAAGTAGTGCCGTCGGATTTAATGAGTATTATTTGGTCGCCAACATATATATCTTGTGACCGTTCCCTCGAATCAGATGAACCAGTATAGTTAACACGCGCAATAACGTGATTGCCGTCAGGTAAGAAGCTTCCTGTCTGTATTAGCCCCCCGTGCTGTAGGATGCAACCTGTTCCAAGAGGGTCGACCTCTGCGGTACATGAACTTTCAGAGCCATCAGATACGGGCGGAAGCGGCAATTCAACGACATCGATGGATTCAGGTTCAGGAGGGGGAGGTATGTCCGCCTTTGAGTGGACGACGGATGTTATTACACGAAAAAGGATAAAGAAAAGTGTATTCATGATAAACATGGCCAGTTACAGTGCTGTAATAGCACTTGAAAATTCCGGCCTTGGGGAATCTCACTTTTAGATTTTTTAATACAATGGAGCTGGACCTTGTAAATAAATTTATGTCAACTTTACGTTGCGATAAAGTGCCCACTTACGACAAAAGAGCCTAGAGATGATCGACGGGTAATGAGCTACCTGCGTTCACAAGCACTCCTATATGAATTTCACCTGATATGAGGAGGTAGCAGCGTGAACGGCTTATTTGTCGTTTAGGGGAATAGTCCATATCAGCTAAGAGAAAGCCGCATACACATACCGCCAATCCGGCCTAGGATTCTACGAGAACTACGAGGTACCGGTACGAATCCGAGTACGTCTAGCACTACATAGCGTAGTATTAGCCAAAATCTAGCAAGACATACATATCCCAGCACCGCCCACCTTAGACATAGCTCTCGTAGAGCAGAGTGTTTCCAAACGCGAGAATTAGTGCAATAGACGAATAATCATAGGTGTTGAAATGACTCCGTAACGGACTCGTAGGACTCCACGTTACCATGAAAAGGGTAACCCAACCCTAGGGAAGTAGGTAGGTACCTGTAAGGAGTTACCATTTCTATATTGATAGATTGACTACTCTCAGAAAATACGTATTCAATACCGTTTTCATGTATATCCCCACCCTAGGCAACCGAGTACGAATTTCATACGAAATGCTAAACTTCGAGATTGTTTGGTATTACGCGGACGTATGAGATTCGCGTGTCTAGAGGTACACCGGAAGGCTGAGAGTATATATTCTTGTAGTTCACTACCTACATATAGGAGTTAACGACAGCAATAACAATCTGATATTGATGAGCACCCAATTCGAATTAAGTTTTGTAAATTTTGTCGAGTCTCGATCCTACACCCCCTAACACCATAACACAAGGACCCAACGCAACAAGACCTCAAACCATACATACTAATAATGGGCTTGTCTATATACTTTGATAGCCGTTTCAAGTTCCGAGTGCATATGGTTCAGTTATGTTTAACCATATTAGTGATTATCCTATCCATTGCTCGTATCGCCATAAGGGATCCGCCACCACAAAGAGCACATATAATGGTGATTGCCATTGTGAGTTATCATTGAACTCAAACTTGATATTGCGTCAACTAATAGTTTCATTCTAAGGGTGTTAAGTCTTTCATATTTATCCTCTTCCAAGTCCTCACCGAACACACCTTGAGATTCCAGAAATGGGCTAGTAAGAAGACCAACTTCGCCCTCAACTGCGTCGACATACCATTCTGGGCGGTCATTATGGGCTTGTTGCTATCTACAAATGCAAATATTTGTGTGGGTGGATCATGTGCAGTTAGTTGGATCATGGCAATAGTGGCAATCGCCCTCTTGTAAGTTCGACTCCGTCACGGATCAACTCCGCATATACTGATACGAGCTTCGCCGTAGCATACTTACGTTCTGGGCTGCTATTGTGTCTTATTTTGAATATCGATACTCCAAGGGGAAGACGGCTCAAGATATCGGTTACTCGTAAGGTTTGACCGTTCCGCATGTATGGTGGCTTGATAATAAGCTTATTAAATATGCATGGAACGCGTGTACCTACTGTTATATTGCAGGAACACTTAGAAAGAAAGCTCATGGTTGCGGAAAGTACGGTCAAAAGGGAGCCTCTTTGCATTGACCTGCATGGCGGTAGATAATACAATGAACGAAAGGCCACTCAGCAGATCCAGGTATCGCGACAATGGGAAGTGTTATTTCCAAACTAATAAAGACCCGATACATACTCTGCTTCTAGCAGAGTCATTTCTTTAGAGATAGATAGGTAATATTCTAGATTTTTCGTTGCTGAACAACAACCTCCAAAGGCGGCTTTTCCCAAAGTCCGAAAATTCTCTGATTATGCCAACTTGTAGATTTATCGTCTAAGCTCAAATCGAAGTTCCATAGAACCCTAGCCATAATCAAGTGCATCTCGTGTATTGCCAAGTTTCGGCCTATACAATCCCGAGGACCGAACGAAAAGGGGCGATGAGCATCACGACGGTCGTTACGGAAAGGCGACGCGGGATTCGTAGTAGATTCAGGAAGCCATCTCTCCGGGATGTACTCTTGCGCCCGATGGAAGTTAAGCTCGGAATGGTAAGCAGACATATGGTGAACACCAACAACGGTCTATGGAGATAGCTATTAGGTACACCACTTATAAGGGGCTGGGTATCTTAGTTTTCTTACCTCCTCAGGAATTGTCAGGCCCGCAATCTGCACGGGCGGCCCTTTTGGCACTGAACGGAATAGGGCAAGCGGGACTGGAGGGAAAAGTCGTAAGGCTTCTTCTAAGCAGACAGCCATATAGGGCAACCTAGTGCGGGCTTCGTGGAAAGTAATTTCGTCCTCTGACTTGAACGCATTGCGAACCTCCTCCACGGCTTTCTTTAGCGCATGTGGTGTTTTTAACATCCAATATGTCGCACCGCTCAGGAGCGTGGCCGTTGTCTCCGATCCAGCAACCATTAAGAGATCGCTGTTAGCGATCAATTCGGCATCGCTTAGCTCGTGCGGCTGGCCGCGTGAGCGCATGAAATAATCCATGAAATCGCCCCTATCCGCTTGTTTTCTGCGATAGATACGATCATGTGCAAGCTTTGTGACAAGCGCAAGGTGGTTAGCTTGCGAATCCCGAACCTTGGATCCGGCAACGAGCTTCAGGATCAGGCCCAGGACGGGTGCTACGCCGACCAAAACTAATATGGGCATGTATCTCATCAATTTCGAGATATTCTCAAGCCAAGCATTTGATTTTCCCTCAGCTAGGCCCTGAAGAGGTGTACCGTACGCGAGATCTGCGATTAAATCGAAGGTCGTAAAGTTATACCATCGGACCATGTCGGTCGGCTGGCTCGTCGCGGAGACCTCTCGCAACCTCTCGATCAATAGGTCAACATATACCCTGATGAGTGGCTCTTGTTGTGCCAATGCCTTGTCGGAAAAAGCTGGCAACATGGCACGTCGGAAGCGAAAATGGTCTGACGCATTAGATGCTATGATCTTTTTCGGGTCCATGTTAATTCCCTTTGGATAGTGTTTTGGGAATTCCGCATGTCCATGGCCATAGATATCCTTCCAGGCTTGCGGATTGATGAATGAGATCGCATTAGGGGAGATTCGAACAACTTCGCCGTACTTTACGTGAGCTTCACGGATCTGAAAGTCTGCTACTCCGCGAACCATGCCAATGGTTCTCGTAACTGGGAAGGCGATCCATAGCGGAGGCCCTGGGATATGTCGAAGCGGGTGTAAATAAAGATTGTACAAGGCGCAAAAGCACGGATATGTTATTCCAAGCAATACTGCAATAATAATTAGACGTGATACGTCGTATCCTTTCAGCTCGCCTCCGATTTGTTGCAAAAAGCCTGCCATCGTGAGGAGCTCAGAACCTGAAAATTCCGCCTGTAGAAGTGCGCGCTCCGCGATGGAGATGTTGCAACACTTGATTTATACACGATGTCGCTTTAATAAGTTCTGCAAAATTCATGCGGAGGGGGAACCGGGGCATGATCTTCCATCTTGGACTGACACCAATTAGGTGAGGAGGATAACTCAGATATACATATGTAGGACCCTTCTCACTAACTTGGGTACGTCGGAGCCGGTATCTCTTTATGAATCACTTGATTCGTTAGCATCGCTAGGCTACGGTGGCCCCTGGTCTAATCCATGGCGTATATGTAAAGCTATTTAAACCGAAAGAGCTCGTAATATTCGCATTCGCTTATTCTGGTACTCCACAATTTCAAGGCTGATATAAAGGGACTCGGGAGGCATATATGGATGACAGGGGATGACAGGGGTACCTCTTACTGAAAGAGAGGTATATAAGAAATAGTTAAGCACCTAGGTTATAATAGAGAAACCGGCGGTAGTTAAAAACCTGGCAATATCCTTCGAAGTACTTGAAGGATATAGCTGTCACGATGCTTCAAATATAGGCACCTATCTTACACGCATCGGCAACAACAATGTTTTATATGCTGACCAATTTAAATCATTCAACTACGGACTATAATGTTTGGGGACGGGTAGAAATATTGCAACTCGAGAAACGCCCCTTTGCGCATCTTGACTTTAAGCCTTCACTAATAGATAATCAGAGAAGCGGTAAATATTATAATAGATATGCGAATCTTATGGTGGCAGTGCAAGTTGGCTGGTATGTTGATATATCACACATTCTCCTCCCTTTCCTTTCGTTATTATAAGGTCATTTCCGTGTCCTCTATCTAGTTTGCTTTTCTTTCCACTCACGAATTGCAGCCTCTGAGACGTTCTTCGAACTGACCTAAATATCAAATGTCTATTAGTTCCTATTAGTCTGCTTACCATCCGTCCAACTGGATGGAAATACGGTCAATCAACTCAAACTGGACATACCCAAGACCCCGGCCAGCCGATCCCAGTCCGAGGATCATAACCCTCCCAGTCAACGAAGTAGGCGAGGTTTCCATTTCTATTATAAGACTCGGCGATAATAGATCGTACACGGTACCAGCCTTTGCGAGACGTAGGGATCCCGTTAATATCAGCCTGGCCTACTACTTCCAGATGTTCGCTTTCTCGGCAACTGTTTTTAGCCTTGGTTTCCGTTGTGTTACCGATCTCCTTCGTATCCTCCCTGCCGAGTTTTTCTCCCGATTTCTTTACGCGCTTCGTTTGCGGTGTCGTGGACTTCCTGCTGCTTGACGGTGATGGGGGGGACGGGGAAATTGGAGTTGAATTCGGCAACGATCTCTCGATGGTGGCGATATATGATGATATTGATGACCGACGTTTTACTGGGGGTGGGGTGGTACTTAATGGCGACCGTGGTGACGACGGGGGACAGCTTTTGACTGGTGTGAATTTAGGGGATAATGACGATGTTGATGATGGTGTTGGTGGGGAAGTGGCAGCAGTGCCAATAGCGGCGACATCTTGCGAACTTTTTCTGAGCGCTTGGCGTAGCGAGCTTCGCTGTGCGGTGGCGTTAATGCGCAGCACTGGGATAGGTAGCCTTTGTGCCGGCGAGGGCGAAGTTACTGGCGGAGGACTAGGAGGAGGAGTTGTAACGATGGCTACAGCTGATAAGTCTAGGAGACTTTCTCGGACGGCCTTACGCAAAGAGCTTCGCTGCGGACAAGGGCTCTTGTGTAAAGATGTATGCTTGCATATGGGCGCAAGTATAGTAGGCTTCTGGGTTCCAGCATTCTTCGTATTTTTAGGACGACTTGGCGCCATTATCGCGACCGTACCAATGGTGATGTCACCCGTTGCGATTCGTTGGGGAAATAATCTATCTGGGAATTTGAAAGACGGGTTGCATGAAAGAATGTGAAATGATTAATTAGTAGACGGGTTAAGCTCTGGGCTATTACGAAGTAAAAAAGATATTGGAAAGGAATTATGGGAATATGATATTATAATGATACTAAATTAATATTATATTACTGTGATACATTGTTGCTATTGGGAAGAATGACCTTTGTGCAGAACCTCTTATTAGTAGGTAGGTACTTGACAGTAAAACAGACTCCCAATTTCCGCATTTCTCAGGAAAGTTCCATGTTAATGTATGTACCTACATTATAGGCTACTGATTCTGAGGGTTGGCCGTGATATGCAGCTAGGCAACTTTATTACATGTATAAGGGGGGTGCTCGCAAATTAGAGTATCAAAGTACTTCAGATAAGGTAAAGGGGAAGAAAGAAAACGAAAGAAAATATCGGGCGTGAAGTAGATAATTGATTACCTGGGTAGGCGAATAAAAACCAACTTCGGCGTGAAAAAGGGGTCTGTGTTGATATCTATCATGGGATTTCTAGGCATCACACCCCCGGATTAAGCGGGTATACTAGTCTAGAGCAGACGATACCTCCTAGTATTGTTAGATATTCGGAATCTCATTCCCGCGATGATGCAAACTGAGTAGGAGCCGAAGGCTTTTATTTTAATGACACTGTTCCAGATGCATCTCTTAGCACCCGCATCATCCTGTCCTTGTTGGCTCATCATATCAGCCGCTCCAACATTGATTCATGGTCATCTACCGACCACCCAATGGCTATTCGTCACTTTGTTGTCATTTTGCAGGTGGGGTTTAAAATGTCTCTTGGTCGTCTAGCGCCTCACCTTCGGCGGGAATCTCGAAGCCTTCTTCGGTTGAATATAGTATCGTCTGGATCTGCTTGATAAGCCCGTCTTCCTGCTTCTCAATCTCGGGATCTTCGTCGACAGCCTGTTGAATCAATAACTCAATATCTCGTAACTTGCTGAAATAGAAGTCTCGCTCGCGCTCGAGGCCGACAACGGTCTCTTTCAGTGTCGTATTCTCTTGGATGAGGGCGGCCGAAGCGGCGCCACCACCACCACCGCCAGCCTTGAGTACTCGAGGTCCAGTTGTGGGAGTTGTGCCACCTCTTCGTGCCGCGGCTGATCCAGCGCCTCCAGTGGCTCGTGCAGCAGCGCCGCCGGAAGGGAGGGCACCGCCTTTTCTTCGTCCGACAGCATCGTAGTCCCCACCGGGATAATACTGGTCCCAGAACCTCTTGGTCCATTGCAGAAACTCAAGGTTATCCTGCATCTTGCATTTGGTAAGTGCTTCGACGGGGATGGGCTTGTCGACATTGTGCTTGGCGAATGTGTCTAGGAATAAGGATCAGTACGTGAATAGCTTAGTGATTAATAGGAAGGTTTGGGTATAAAAGAGGGTGGAAGATGGTTGGGTGCAAGGCAAAAACTAACTTTGCAAAACCTTGAAGTTCTGGACATAGGCGTACTCGGAGTTGACATTAAACTTGACACGCGACATCGGTACGTCGAGGAAGATGCTGTCGAAGACCTGGCAGAGGGCGGCACTATAAAATTCAGGAGATATAAGGTTAGCTTAAATCCTGCATCAGGGTCCCCTACATTAGATATGGAGGTTGCTATGGCAAGCTGATGGGCAGTTATTTTGCTCCCCTATACGCCTAGGTAGGTAGCTTGGGTATTGTTTTGGCGGGGGAGGGGTAAATAGCAAATCGCGAGACTCTTACCCAGTACCGCATTGCTCAACTTTGGTGATGTTTAGCTGAAGAAGGCTGTTCAGCCATGCTACCAGCTCTTGTCTGTATAGGAGTGATGATATGTTAGCCGCGAAATTATTACTATGGGACTCAAGAGTAAAGTTGTGAGGTCACCACTCACCGAGATTCACCCATGTCTGCTTAGGTATAAGGATTAAAATAAGAGGTACGGATCAAAGACGAAAAAAATAAAAAAGGCTCGGAAAGAAAAAGGTAAATGGGTGCAAAGGGACGTTTTTGGGCGAAGGACCGGTAGAAGTTGAACCTTAGTTGCGGAAATAGCGGGATAGAATGGGACGTAGGGGACGTTTGACCTGTGGATTTTGTATTTTTTTTATTTGGTTAGGGAAGAAAATGGAAATTGATGTCGCTGGCGCGGCGATGGCTCTATTACTCCTGCGTGCTTGTCAATCAAAAATCGCAAATTCGCGTCACCCAATCAACAGGGTTACTTAAGCTGTCAAGGTGGGGGTAACTATTACCGAAGATCAACCTCAGCTGTGATTTGTCTGAATCCCGAAAAAATAAAATAAAAACATGCACGAGATACCTACATAGGTACATTAGATTAGCAGGTATCTTGTGTATCTTATGAAGGTATTGATGTCAGGACCCCTTCATTCGCATGTACACATAGGTTAGGTACCTGCATGTACTTAACATAGGCAACACGCCTAGAGGTATCTAGGTACCTGTAAACCCCACCAGGTCCTTAGTCCACGTGATAAGGTACGGAAAACTGCCCGGAACCTTAGAGGTAGGTATGTACCTCTGTACCTGCATATACGTACCGGTACAAAATACATGTAGAAATATCATGGAATAGGGATAGGTCCCATTCGACTTCGAATTAGTACAAATCCAATCTTATTAATAAATCCAATCAATAAACACCAAAAGTATGATTGCCTCCTATAAATCATGCAAAAGCGAAGTGACGAATAGAATCCTTGTTGCATTGAACCCTTTCTTATCGGCTATATGCTACATATTCTGTAACCCTTCGAGATCAAATGAAAATGCTTCAACGGTCAAGTCTGTAAAGAGCCAGCTCTCACATGCAAATTCATCTCACCGACTTAAGAACCCCGTATCCTTCCAGCTCTCAATAAATCTTCTAGCTACACTTTCACTAACAGGCCCCGCGTTGGCTAATGTTTTCGAGTGCTCTCGTGTTTTGGTAGTATCAAGCAAAAGACCTCCGCAAGACATACGCCAGAAGTTGTCGTCTAGAAAATCTATCAGTACGTACGCGGGGTTCTCGCCCTCGGGTCCCTCGATCTGTCTGGGGTGTCCCCGAACGCATTCTACCCACTCCCCGAATGGAATTATATTTTGACGCGGTATATCCAAAGCGTCAGCTAGAATCGGGGTCATCTGCCTCCACTGTTGACGGACTGGATTGTCAACGTGGTATATATCATAGTTCTTCTCATTCTCGGGGAGAAGAACTAAGTCAGCAAGCGTGCCGGCCACTTCGTCAACCGGTGTCCAAGATAGTAACCCATCGAAATCCGGCAGTACTTTCAATGTTTGGGAGGACTTGATCAAAAAAGAAAGGTGTTCCATATGATTCCAGTAACCGCTTTTACTCGAGCCTGCTATTTGTCCCGGTCGGACGACCATGGCGCGAAAACGATTGGGATGCCGACGTAGCGTTTCATCGAGCATAAGCTCACATATGTATTTGGCATCGCCGTACCCGGTAGGCAATACGGATTCTATCGTCATCCGTTCTTCGGGAACTATTTGCTCGCCTGACCAGATAGGTCGATGACCGACAGTGGCAATGGATGAAATGAATTGGAAGGTAACTTTGGTATCCGGGACGCGTTGAACGGAAATTTCACGGGCAAGGTTGAGGAGGTTTTTCATGATTTGAAACTGCGTCTCAAAATTACGAAGTGGCCACTTCGCATTCATAAGCCACGCATTATGGACGATATGAGTAACCTCGCGGGTAATATTCCGGTAGTCTTCAACGGGCAGACCGAGGTTTGATTTCGACATATCAGTCTCGAAGACGCTTATTTTACTGATTGCCGCACTAGATAAAAATATGCCTTTCTTGACTAGGGCTTGCTTCTGACGCTCCTCTGGGTTGTTCCCTTTACGTCGATTTAGACAGACAATGCGAGTAACGTCAGCTAATTCTGCGAATTGGGCCACGAGGTGCGACCCTAGGCTCCCCGTCGCGCCTGTAATTAAAATTACTTTCCCATTCGGATCCATCTTTGAGATACCGGACTGCGATACGTCTTCAATGCCAATAGCGAAGCCGTCGGTTAAGCGCCGAACATAGCTATCGACCACTGCTTGCCGCGCTGTAAGGTCAGCTGAGAGACTCTTAATAGGTGGAGATGAGGAAATTGGGAGTCGTTCGCACCTCTCACCCGAGGCCATCGCGATAATTAACTTCTCGCATTTATTTTCCTTTAGGGCCCCATCCGTCCAGTCGACGTGTCCGTACCCAACCGCATGCAAAGCCCTCTCCCACTGAAGTTCGTGTGCGACGGCTTGAGTACGCTCATCATCAAAGAGCCACCAGCCTTCAAATAATCCGAATACGATGTCAACCCAATACAATGTGCAAGTCATCTCAAGCATCAAGAGGAACCCATCTGGACGCAATGCTTTGCGAATATTCTTCCCGGATACGCTGAGTGAGTGTGTAGCGTGAACAGCATTGCTGGCAATAACAATGTGCTGCGTTCCGATTAGATCGTCTGCTGGTACCTGTTCGATATCGTGGGCTCTAAATTTCATGAATGGATATTGCTTAAACTTCTTCCGCGCTGCGGCTACCAACGACGGTGCAAGGTCGGTAAATGTGTACTCGACTGGCACATTTAATGAGGCTAGGAGGGGAACGAGCCACTTAGTTGTTCCTCCGGTACCTGCACCCATCTCAAGGATCTTAAGCGGGCCCTCGTTCATGTCAAGCTTGGAACACAGTCTCTCGAGGAAGTCCTCCATCTGTTCGTAGAGCAACCGGTTCAGAGGCCAGTCTCCGTACATAGCCGAGACGAGCTCACGGCCCTCAGGAGTACCAAAAATTAGTTTTATACCATCCGTCTTTCCTTTTAGTACTCCCGCGAGGTTTGATCCGGCGTAGAATGTGAGGTTATCGGCCGTTGTCTGGTCGGGGAAGCGTGCTAATAAGTCTTTGAGAATTTCCTTACTCGACCTTGTTGGCGCCATTGTGGTAGTTCTAGTAATAGTGTCGCCGTTGAAACTGATGATATGAGTCTCCTTCTCTATCATCATGTAGAGGTAGTCTATTAGACGTTCGTGCTCCTTAGCATGGGGTATCTTAGTAAACTTGTCTCCCGATTTCGCCTCGCGGAGACATTGTCCGAGTTGATCAAAGGCTTCGAGTATGAGGGCCACGCACATGTCTGTCTGTAGCGGTAATGCCGTACTGAAATAGTTGGTCTGTCCATATCTAACAATCTTATCATCCGTGAGAACTTTCATTTCGTTGAACGCCTGCATAACTGTAGAGAAAGGAAGCTTCAGCTCGTCACCACAAGCACTGACAATATCGTACGAGTCTTTATCATAATCAGCTGCCGGAGTCGTAAAACCTGTCGGGTGCCCTGACGATGATTCGCTGGTACTACATGACCTAGTATCACCGTCACTAGAAGTATCGTCTTCGCTTTGCTCGCTCGATTCGCCGAGGACATCCCCACCCACTGCTTTCTGCACACATTTGATTAAGCCAGGCATATCGACAATCTCAATGAGTTCATTTTCAGGTAGTTTAATCTTGAGGCTCGTTTCGATCTCGCGCGCCATCTCCATGCCCATCAAAGAGTCAATACCAAGATCAGCGAGTTTGCTGTCATCCTTGATTTCATCTGATCCAAGACCAGAGAGGTCAACTAAAATCTCCTTGAGCTTGACGGCCACATTAGACTTGGGCGATTGCTTCTTTACTTTCTCCTTGGTCGACTTGGATGCCTTCGTGGAGCTTTGGTTTGATGGAACGATCTTTGTGGGTGCGGTTTCAAATGTCGTTACCTTGGTGGGCTCAGGTACTGAAGCAAGCGTAGTGCTTTTGCCATAAATGCGCATGAGCAGCTTCTTCATCGAAGCTTTGGTGACTTTGGCGTAGCGTACCCCGAGGATAGCTTCTAGTAGCGACCCGGTGTCCGGATGGAAGACAAAGATGTCGCTAAAGTACTGATTTTCCAACTTGTGGTGAGTCGCGAGTACATGGTAGCTATCTGGTCGCGGCTCGCCAAGACGAATCTTAGGAGAACGAATCCATCGTTCAATACCAGTGGCAATGTACATATCAGAGAAGGGGATGTTCGCCATACAATTGACAAAAACGCCAGCAACCTGACAGAAATTATCAGATAGGATAAAATCCAACCATGTCTCAGGATTGTACTTCTTGACAATATGACCAGCGGACTGGTTCCCGCAGCTTACCAACTTATCGACCCCCTGGTAGGTGTCGCTGTAGTCAACAATGTCTGAGAATATTTTGTATACATGCTTGCTCGAGAGGATTTCGTCGACGTTGCCGCTTTGCAACAGTTCAACACAACGAGTGTGCCCAGTCAATCTTTCTAGACGCGCGAACTCGAGCTTTAGTGTTATATCCTCTGTTGGACAGAAGCTAATCTTGACTGTTGTGTGCGTGGTCTTGGCAGATCCTTGTGACATGTCTGTGCTATATACTTCAACGTCCCAGGATCGATTCCCGCCGGTTTCTTCCTCCCGCATTTCGATCCATAGGTTTCGCGTCGGGTTCTCACAAATGGGTGATAAGTGCTCACAAAAATGAATCTGTGGCTCCAGTTTAGTTACTCGTAGATCGGGTTGAATACTTCGGATAGCCTCGATGACGAGATCAAGTTGCAAAGAAGAAGGACATATGGGTGCAGCCTGCGCGATTACGTGACCTTTAAGGAATGCCTGATTCTTGGGGATCATGATATTGATCCTAAACTTGGCAACCCGTTTCTCATTATCCTGGTAGCCAGCAAATGTCAGGCTGCTATCTGGAGGCTTTTCTGCCGGGCTAGGTACGTGTGAAGGCATTTCGGTCGGCTTAGGAGGCACTTTGAATTCTAACCAGTGACTCGCCTGCTCGAACTGGTAAGGTGGCAATAGGATGTGAGAGTACTCTTTCGTCTGAGCTTTCTGGTGCGCCCAATGCTGCATAGTCATCCCAGCCTTCCACAAGTTCAATGTTGCATCGATAAGATTATCCCATGCTTTCTCACTATTGGTAATGTTGATAGCTTGGAAATGAAATCCACGAGGATAACCAAGCGCACGGCTCGCCATAGAAGTAATGGTCGAGTTAGATCCAGCCTCTAAGAAGATAGATGATGGGTACTGCTTAGCAAGTCGCTGAATCGCATGGTCAAAGTAGACCGGGTTACGCATATGATCAGCAACAAACTTGGCTGTATGTTTCTCTTTGGTGGGCTGTTCAGAAGCCCTCTCTATAGGAATAGTCGGCTTATGAAACGTAACTGTCTTCCCAACCTGTTCTAACGCCTCAGTAAGGGGGTCAACGAGGGCGCAATGGAACGAATTTGTGAGATCTAGTTTCTTTGATCTCAGAGACGTCGGTATAGTAGCAGCGACTGCGTCAATTGCCGTAGCGGGACCAGCTAAAGTGAAGCTCCGTGGTCCATTGTAGCAAGCAATGCTCACCAGCATTTCTGGTGGAGCCCTGCTATTTGACTCTGCAAGTAATCCCTCAATATCGTCCAAGTCGCCCTCCACAGCTAACATGGCGCCTTTCTCGCTACCCCAGGAATCACGGACAAGTGTCGCACGGTGTATTATTAACTTGACAGCGTCGTTCAACGAAAGCGCCTGTGAGATGGCGAGTGCAGTGAGTTCACCAAAGCTATGGCCAACTACTGCTACAGGCTTGATCCCCGATTCGATCCAGCTACGTGCGCAGGCATATTGGATAGCAAAGAGCATTGTTTGTAACTGGACAGTATCTTTAATGGGTATGGATTCAAATATTCCAGGGAATATACTTTTAGCTCCGTGTAGACGAGCGATTACGTCGACGTCGTTTAAATGCTTGCGCAAGACAGCTATTCTTTCGTATAAACCCCTGTCTAACCCTATGGATGTCGATATTTGGCCCCCAAAGCAAAGCACAAGGGGTTTAGGATCTGGTCGAGAAATAGGGGCCATACTGGGGTCGCCTTGTTCTAGGGAATTCAACTTTCGGTCAAGCTCCTCTATGGAACGGGCGGTAAATAGGACTGCCTTGTCAAGAGTTCGGTTGCTTTGACGGGCCAAGTTAAAAGAGACATTGGAGAGGAAAGAGTCCGTCACAGGGCAGTTTTCTTTGCTAAGAAATCTGCGGAAGGCCTTACTGTATCGGCGGAGGCTTGGGTCATCTAGACCAGCAAGCCAAAAGGGGTACTTTGCGCCTGCGGGGACTCTTGGGGAATCTTCGGGCATATTGGTATTGACAAACGGTGACTGCGTGAGAATAATCGAAGCGTTAGAGCCAGAAGCACCGTAATTATTGATCAGCGCAGCTCGAAACTTAGTGTTCCAAGGCTGTAAATTCGTAGGAATTTTCATCTTATCGGCTAGGGTTGCCCCAATGGCCAGATTGGTGGAACTGTAGCTGGGCTGAGCTGGAATCATTCCTTTCTGCACCATAAGCATAATCTTGATCATTGAGACTACCCCGGAAGATGCCTCGGTATGGCCTACGAGGCCCTTCACTGATCCAAGTAAAAGGTCATCTTCTCGTCTAGAAGCAGGGCCGCCAAGCACTTGCAGTAAGCCATGGTATTCAGCTGGGTCGCCAACCGTTGTACCAGTTCCATGAGCCTCGACGACCGATATCTGAGAAGGTTTGAGATGAGCCTTTCGAGTAACAGTGCGGAAGAGGTCAGCAAGAGATGGTGAGTTAGGGACGAAAATGGGAGTACAGTTCTCATTTTGTTGTACACCTGTCGCTGCGACAAGACCAAGGATTTGGTCACCATCGGCCACAGCAGCGGAGAGTTTCTTTAAGAATACTACGCCCACGCCTTCACCCCGACAGTAGCCATCCGCCATCTCGTCAAATGGTTTACATTGACCAGTTGGGCTCAGGAACGACGCACCCGCCAAGTTTTGAAACCATAAGGGGTTGGTGAAAACGTTGGTTCCACCAGCAAGGGCAGCGGTGCATTCACCAGTGATTATTGAACGACAAGCTTGATGAATGGCGACCGCCGAGGAAGAGCATGCCGTGTCTACCGTGAAGGCAGGGCCAGTCCAACCGAAGTAGTGGCTAATCTTTCCGCAAATAAAACTTTGCAGATTACCAGTAGTAGTGAACGCGTTAGGGGGATGGCAAGCAATATTGCAATCATAGTCGCGAGAGCATACACCGACAAAGCAGCCCACTCGACTGTCTGGTTGGGGGCGATTAAAATAACCAGATTGCTCTACGGCTTGGTAGGCACACTGGAGAAATTGACGCTGTTGGGGATCCATGGTCGAGCTCTCGCGAGCGCTTTTCTTGAAAAACTTGTGGTCAAATTTATCAGCATTCTCAATAAAATTCCCAAACCACTTTCTCTTAGGATCAACCTCGCGAAAAGCTGTCTCAAAAGAAAACCGCTCCTTAGGCACTTCTTTATGCTGGGACTTCGCAGAAACCAAAAGGTCCCAGAATTCATCTAAGGTTTCCGCACCGGCTACCTTAATCGACATACCGACGACAGCAACATCGCTATCGGAGAAGGTTCGCACAGCATCCTCTGAGGGAGCCTCTAGCCGCAAGGTAGGATTGACCATATCAGCCATATGTAATACCTGAGAGTTGATATCGCGTAACAGTGATGGCGGTATGGCACGCTCGGGACCGAAGGATAAGATGCATGAGTCCTGAAGAGTTAGGACCTTGTTGCGGATAGCAGAGAATGTTTGGAACCATTGCGATGGTTCTGTAAGAATAGACCGTAACGCGTAGTGGTGCAGTGGACCCTGTTTAATCAGCTCTCCTCGGTTTGACCAGGTGGGAAGCGCAAGCCCGACTGTAGAATCCGGAAATTGGAACTCAGCATGATCGTTGACAAATTCCATAAGCTGTCCCAACTTGTCCACGTTGATGCTAGTATGGAATTGTCCATAAAGGCCGATTTCCGAGACGACGAACCCAACATTCTTTAACTGCTGTTGTAGCTTGGGAATCGCAGAGGCCTTAGTTGTGATAGTGGCTCGATTTTCATCATAGTTGACAGAAATGTAGGTCTAGAGCATCAAATAAGATAGTGTTTCGAGAAGGGAAAATAATCGTGGTGCTCCAAGGCTCTTCATTGATACGAATAATAATAGCTTACCTCTGGAAAGTTCTTTATCGTACGCTGTAGGTCCTCGTCATTCAGAGCAGAGTTCCACACAGCACTAAGAGATCTTGAGGGTCCGTTCACCTCGTCTTGGGCATCAACAACAACGCCAATCAGCAAGGCTAACCGTACGGCGGTGGCGGCATACTTCTTAAAGTGCTCATAATTGTCTGCACTGGAAACAGCAAAGGCGCTCAAAAGTCCGGTGCAAAACCCAAGAGTCTCTCTTTCTGAGCTCGATGCATTGAATGGGCCAGTATGTTGCCCCTCAGTTCTACTGTAAAAGAAATCGGCGTATTGAGTAAGATGAGTGATGGTGACCAGTGGGATGAGAAGTTTATTCGGAAGAGGAAAGGAAGTATCAAGTGGACGTCCCGTTCTGAAGGCGTCACTGAGATCTTCCAGTTGACTAAACGCCGATGTAGTACTGAGACCGGGAATAGAAGTAGTAAGCGACTTCAATATGCGAGGGAATTCAGTGATAGTGTCAAAAGCCCACCGGAACTCATCATTCTCAGCCACTGTTTTTCGGACCTGGGAGAAAGACACCTCGTCAAAGGACAACGCGAGCGGGCCAAACAGTAGGATTACCGGGCTGGTAAGGGAGTCTTTTTGACGGCCGCTCATATCGATCATGGTGAGCGAGCGCCTATAGATGGTATAATTGGGAAGTTGAATTAAAGTTGCCAGATTAAATGTTGAAATTTGCGCTCGTGTAGGTAGGCTATAGGATGATCACGCCCATAGCACGCCCGACTATAATACAGGACTTCTAATTCTGAAACTAGAAAGGATGGAGGACCCACGTTAATTAGTCATAAGTGATGAGTGAGTCTTAGCTACCAATGATAATATAATATTGGTTTCTTTATCGTAGAAGTCTCTATTTTGTAAAGTAGGGAAAATAGGAGGCTTATCCTGGTGTTGATGTTTACCCAGGAATACCCGCATGAAGGCTTCAAGACGAGTAATAGATATAGTAAGATACAAGGGAGATAAAATAGAGAAGGAAAGACGTTATATTACGCTCGACCTATGATTCAACTAGGCATCTACGTTATCTTACATTACCTTACGCTACTTTCGGTCCTGGAGAAAAAAACGCTGCTTCACCGGACTGATGGATTATCCTAAAACTGTTTCACGGGGCACCCATTTCGATGGATCGTGAGTAAAACTCCACAGCCGCTTAAGGGTGAAATCAAGTAAGAACGAACATGAAAGCAGACAAGTCGTCGTATGCTGCTCGTGCCGGCTTCCATTCGTCCATAAAAACTCCGCTAGTGGTGTCTTCCCTTTTCTTTTTTGTTCAATATGAGTGTCAATCTCTAGGAGTTACTAAATAAAAAAGGATTTCGGGTTTATTTTACATAGCTTCCGGATTTCAAGTGTTCGGAACAATCTGGGCAGATTTGGGCGTACCTCCGCACCGTTCTTGTCGTCATATTCCCTCGGTTTACTATACTTTTCTGAAGATCTCCAAGACATAGTACTACGTAGTACATGGTTAATTTGCAAAGTAGTACTAGACTATAAAGGTAGATATCATTGGAGCTCTGATAGGAAAATTGTACTAGGTAACTGTAAGATACGTACGGCCAGTTAATTCGAGTATGAATCACTAATGTTATGCATTGAGGGGATTCAGCCGGACTCGGTTGCAAGGCTAAATGACGCCTGGTGCTATTCTGTGAGAAGCTATGATTATTGTTCACGTAGTCCATCCTTGGCTTACTGGAGACTTCATGGGTTCGGTGGCGGTATAATCTGCGGAAAGCTAGTTACTCCGTCTCGTACTTTCGTAACGTAAGAGTTGGCTACGTATCTGCAAAGGATTTAATTGGGAACGGTAAGCGAGAATCATTACCAGAACTAATTTGACGATGATTCAGCCACCGTATGTCCCCTTATTACCACGGAAAAGTACGAATGTGCTAATAGATCCTCGAACCATTGGGACCATTGGGCTATATTCAACTATATGGTGCCCTGCTGCCCCAATCATATTCGAAACATGCAAACCGATTTGTCTCCCAGATTCGAAACTGGCCGTTATAGATTATTAAATAAAATACTATCGCGATGTCAGTAATAGTTGGAGATGCTTCCATTGAAGTCGCTATTGTCGGTGGTGGGATTATCGGCTTAACACTCGCGGCTGGTCTCGTCGGGCGTCATGTCAAAGTCAAAGTCTACGAACAAGCAAAAAGCTTCAGAGAGATCGGCGCCGGGATGGCTTTTACAAGTAATGCTATAAGATGCATGGGATTGATGAACCCTGACATCGTCGGTGCTCTTAGGTCGGGGGGATCCGTGGCTACTTCTCTGGACAAGAACGACCCAAATGATTACCTTAGATGGGTCGACGGTTACAATTGCCATAAAAAGAACGACCCTTCATACGAGAAGATGCTTTTTAAGGTCAGCGCGGGCTACAGGGGTTTCGAGGGTACACGTCGCGACCACTTCTTGGAAGCCTTAGTAAAGGTAATACCTCAGGACATTATAGAGTTAAAGAAGCGTCTGGATAGCATCGAGAAGAAGGGCCCCGATGGAAGGCTCCAACTTAACTTCGCCGACGGAACATCGGCAGAAGCCGACGCTGGTATGTCTCCTGTTTCCATTTATATAGATACGCAAAATTAGCGCGGACTATAATTACTGATTCAAGGTTCATGTTCAAGTCATTGGATGTGACGGTATCAAGTCAAAAGTGAGGGAACTTATTTTAGGAGTAGACAACCCAGCTTCGTATCCTCACTACTCTCATAAAGTTGCTTATCGCGCTTTAATCCAGATGGAAAAGGTCATCGAGACTCTGGGGGAATGGAAAGCCAGGAATCAGCACATCCACATAGGGCCGAATGCCCACGTCGTCCAATATCCAGTTGCGAACCAGACCATGGTCAACGTCACAGCGTTCATATCAGATACTAAGGAATGGCCAGACGACAAGACCACAGTCCTACCAGGACTGAGAAAAGATCTTGAAGAAGTGTTTGCAAACTGGAATCCCTCCCTTAACGCTCTTATACGGCATTTCCCCGAGAGGCTTGAGAAGTGGGCTGTGTTTGATACCTGGGACTACCCCGCGCCTTACTTTAACAAGGATAATATTTGTTTAGCTGGAGATGCTGCGCATGCATCTAGTCCACACCACGGCGCCGGCGCCTGCTGCGGCATCGAAGATGCTTTGTGCTTATGCACGTTAATGAACCAGGTCAATAGCACTCTACGTGGGGATGGGTTGGCAGCAAGAAACAAGAAAGCAGCGGTGTGCGCAGCACTTGAGGTCTTTGATTTAATGCGACGCCGAAGGAGCCAGTGGCTTGTCAATAGTAGCCGTCGTGTATGCGATCTGTTTCACCAACCCGAATGGGGCGACGAGCAGAAGTGGATAAAGGCTGAGACGTGCTTCGAAGAAGTCAAGGATCGCTATATGAAGATTTTTAGTTTCGATTACGATGATATGATTGCGAGATCTATTGAGGAGTACTCAAAGAGACAACCAGGGTATAAAGATTCGGAAGGTCGTATTCTATAACGTTATAGTTCCTAGGCTGTGAGGAGCGTAACTCTACATATGAGACTTTTGGAGCCAGGGAAGACTTTAATTTATGGCGAATCGGATTCTTTCATAGTAGGATCAGGTATAGAGGTCGGTTTTATTCTTAGCGTCTAGGATTTAGATGTGAATCATCGGATAGGAGATCCAATTTACAAGTTCTATGTGAGCCTTTTCAACTTATATTGAATTAGCTAACTGATATCCGTATTGTTGAAATAGGACGCAGTTTATGAGATAAGTTACTTGTATTGTCAAGTCTATCTTAGAGAATAGATGGGCATATCTACGATATATAAAGGTCACGGATGAGGGGCGTATAATATCCCTGTATACCAGCCACACACATTCCAACACCTATTGTTCGTATCTATGATGCCTAAGGCGTATAATATGCTACGAAAATTCATGATAAAAGACTGAAACTTAAACCACCTATGATAGTATTGTTCTAAAGCGCAAAGGAAAGAAACGTGTTAAAAGGTATGCTCATATATAGCCGCATTTCCCCATATCCATATTGTCGGGACTTTGGGGCACACAAGAATCGTGTCAACTACAGCTGTAGTACCTACCTACCTACCTACCTACCATGGTTATACACCCAAAGTTAATTTCAATTTATATTCCTCTCTCGCTTCAAAGTACCAAATCTTTATAATAATTACATCTATACTATGGGTGTCACCATACAGGCATTGATTGGCCCGCTAATTATTGGCCGTTGATCAGTCTTGAGCCATCGGTTCGTATTACCTGTGGCCATGGGATTATTATGGCATGAATAAATAATTTGACGACCTTCAATATTTCCTTTGTTTAGGAGGCACATACCTAACGGTTAGGCACATAACAAACCCCAAAGACCAAGGTCTGTCACGCTCTTTATCTACAGTGAATCTAATAATAAATCGCCTATCGGCACGTTTCGCAAGGCTCTCTTTAATCTTGTGACGATAGCTTCGTATTCTTAGTAACGGAATCTAGGCGAACTTCTCTAATCTCGGACCCGACCGCGTTACCCGTGCGGAAGATCACTGCAGTTAAATTTATCTACCTATAACTTCAACCAATTTTACTAGGCAGGGAGTGACAAAAAAGCCTATAATTAATTAAAATTCATAGTATAGGTACCTGTAGTTTAGTCCTCCCATTCCCAAATATTGCGAAGAGAAACCTCGACGCAAAATATGGGCTTGCTTCTTACGTAGGAGGCTGAGCTATAGGTAGAAAAGAAATTTCGGGAAATGACCGGAGAAAAGCTTCAACTTGATGCATGATAACCCCAGATCGACTGTGGGATTTATTACAATACTACCCTCACAGCCTCGGTTCCATCTTCTTTTCGATGAGTGAACACTGTTGAGTTAGATATTGAACTATTTATTTTATGTAGACTATACCCTCACAGGTAGGTATGTCAGCTCCGCCACTTTAGTATATTTAGGTCTCAGCTATCGAAGCCACATGAGCTAGTTGCCCATGACGATTGGGACCGGCATACCACGATACATGATGTAATTGAGTGTGACAAAAATCTCGGTTCGAGCGGATTCCCCTACCCTGACATTTGTTCGAATCGCCCCAAAGAGGTTCACCGCCAATGGTACTATAGATAAATGACCACTATAAATGGGATATGGATATCCATCCTAGCAGAGCTTCAAACCACCGTTAACGAAGCCCACTGTATATTTCTAGTCAAGTCCCCTGTACCATATTTACACCTAGTTTATATCAAAGTTAGAAGAGTTTCAAATGAAGCCGATGAAACTAGGTAGCAGTTTCTCCTTTGTTGCGCAAACATTGGCGATTGATGCCCACCCCCAATGTCAGGACGCCGATCTAATAACTCGTGATATCGCGATCATCGGCGGCGGTGCAACAGGTACATATGCGGCGATCAACTTAAGGGACCAAGGAAGGTCCGTTATTGTTGTTGAGAAGCATGGAATACTGGGTGGTCACACTGCCACATATCATGACCCCGCGACGGGAGCCCCTATTAACTACGGCGTACAACTTTACCACGATGATCAAACATCTCGTGAGTTTTTCGCACGCCTTAAAATCAACGTTAGCGGGGGCAATTTCGTTGAAAAAACTCCTCTTTATCTTGACTTCGGTGACGGCTCGCCGGTTTTGAACTATTCTATTCCTCCTCTTAATGACGACTACTACCAAGCACTCCACAAGTACCCCTATCTTGAAAATGGCATCGAGCTGCCTAACCCGGTACCGGAAGAGTTGCTTCTGCCTTGGTCTGACTACTTGGAGCGTTTTAACCTTACCGACAATGCTATAGCCACATTTTCTAGACCGGCAGCCGCTGGTGATTTAACGAAAACTCTCGCCTTATACGTCTTCAATTACCTTAATACAAATATGATCGAAGAAGAAGTTGAGGGCAAAATCATTGTTAACGTCAATGGCGATCTAGCTGAGACGTATCGTAACGCCCTATCCGAGCTAAGGTCTGACGTTCTTCTTAATTCTGTGGTAACCAGCGCCCGACGAGGCGGTCGGCGGGCTGCCGGCGTGAAGCTCTGTGTGTCAACCCCCGAAGGCAGCAAACGAATTGTGGCCAAGCAACTTGTTTTTGCAGCGCCACCCGTAATGGATAATTTAGGGCCGTTTGACCTAGACGAGAGAGAGGCGAATGTCGTGTCTCAGTTTCAGGGAGGGTTCTATTACACAGGAGTCGTGACGAATTTGGGATTACCGACGAACTATAGCTACCAAAATCGGGGGCAAAAGACGAAGTATCACGTGGCGAGCTTGCCGGGGGTTGTCATGTTCAACCCGACGAGTGTAGAAGGGACTTATTACTATTGGTATTCGTCGCTCTCGGACTTGACGAGGGAGCAAGTGGAGGCTGACACGTACAACACACTCAAGCGGCTACAGCAGACAGTGACCGGTGCAAATGCGAGTGTTGAGCCACAATTTGTGGCTTATGATAGTCATACACCTTTATACCCGACTGCCAGCGCAGATGCTATTCGCAAGGGTGTCTATCGCGATATATACTCCTTACAGGGTTACCGCAACACTTGGTACACCGGTGCGCTTCTGCTTAGCGGGTCCTCCCAGCTTTGGAATCGCACCAGCCAGCTTCTTCCAAAGATTATTGCCGCCTCAGAGCAATAGACGGCTCAAAGCCTTGCTCGCCGGCGAACGTTGGGTCGAAGCAAGGGTGTCTAGGGAGCAATATAACGGTATATATATACCTCGCAATTACGCAAGCTAGGTAGACGAAGCTCATACCTATCTAGGTACCTACCTAGGTAAACTCCACACGATCGGTTCAACCCGGGATACCACATAAGTACCTAGGTAGGTAGTTAGCAGATAGACATACCTACCTAGGTAACCTATATAAGAGAAGTGGATGGGTAAGGCTTCAGTAAGTCGAGACCAGTTAGAAATGTTACGCTCGATACTTAGCACGCGCGGATCGTGTTACATCCCTATCTTGACCAATAGAAATATTATTCGTAAAGACTCGCCTGGCGGTTTAGTGCTCCATCGCCAAGGGATCGATCGGCTTCGATGGTCTTACAGGTAAGCTAGCTACTTCCCCTGTGAATGGATTGTCGACGTTTGTAACGAGCTGTCTGTTCACTACTTTAGAAATACTCCTGTTTTAGATGATGTCTTTCTATTTGGCTCTATTATCTATTCCTATCATATTTACCTACGTACAAATTAAATTTTGATATATAAATATTTACAAATATACGTTCAATAGCTACTGATGCAAATCTACCTACCTCTTATTAATGCACTCGGAGCTCCCGTCTTTAGCTTCTTTTTTAACGCCTCCAATGCCACTAGATCCAACGGCCCGATCCGGCTACTAACACCCGTAGCCACGACGTGGTAGGTATAGGCTCTTATAGTAAGTGCTAATTCGTATATATTTCTAATATGTAATGTGTCTTAAGTGAAGTGTCGTTGGTAGCACGCCGCGAGCATTGCCTCATCGCCGACGCCCGGTTAGAAAGACCTGTTCATAAGCTGATAATACATAGTGATAACAGCCAGTGATATTTGATGTCGGAGGATTCCCCGGATATGAACCCACCGATACACCGATATCATTCAAGCTGATGATCTTCCGTTGATCCTTACTCTTCTCTCTCTTCTATCTCTTCTCCTTCATCCTTTATGCGCGATGTATGTAAGACTTGCTTGTAGTCCAACCACGAGTTTTGCGACGCTACAGAAGGAGTGTTGCACGAGACCCCCATAAATATTACGCCACTGCAGGGAGTAGTGCGGGAGAGCAATGAGGCATTTTAGTTACATTGGGTAGTTACAGATATTTCAAGTCATACCTATCACATCAGGCAACCAAAGTAATCGAACAGGAGAGTGTAAGAAAAGAAATGGATTTATGAAGTGTGAGGGGGGAAGAGCAGGCAGGGGCAGGGGCAGAAAATACGGCGAAAGAGTGTTCCAAACCGACTTTACATGAAATCAATAATGATAACCTTACCTACCTCGACACCTACTATAGACAAATAAACAGGACTCTAGTAAACAAGACCTTAGAGTAGGAAATAGATACGTAAACGTCTTAATCGAAGATTATCACATGTGGCTGTCTCGGCAGCTTTCGGATGATAGCTCATACATGGTAGATACCCATGTCTAGTGAATCATCGATGCACAGCTTTCCTTACCATTTTAGGGATAGGTGAGCGGTTACAAAACCAGATCTTGGGACGGGCCCACATGGCCGGAGTCTTGTATTTCAATGTAACAGTAACAGCCCCTTGTCTTGGGCATAGGGCAGGGAGTTTAATATAACGTCTTGTAGGTGGGACTATTCTAGTTAGGTATCTTGTCCTGACCTTAGGAAGAATTTCGGCGTAGCTTAAACATTGGAAGACAATATTTCGAAGTTGAAGCGTGAAAAGGGAGGAAAGGAATAACTCTCCTCCCGCCCCAAAAAGAAAAATTTTTAATAACAACAATACCTAGAACAACAAGGGTCTCGCGAAATCTTGGCATTCGTTGTATATCTCGACACTTTTCTACTCTAGCGTGTAGTTGTTTGTATACAAACAACACCTAACTATCCAAAAAGAAACAACAACACCTCATCGGATATTCCACGCCCATAGTTATAACAGTTGTGATACTATAGTTCTATAGTTCTTTCTATACACAATGTTTCTGCTTCATCTGGAGTAAGAATTAAGCCCCGATCCGAGATTGCTGAAACTCATTAAGCCATGCATGGCTTCTGTGATATCCTGGAGTTGCTTGCCATACGTATCACCCAACTCGTGGTAAGTGACGAAAAACTCCGCACATAATGACAATGGTATTGGCGTAAGTGGATGCACCTAATCAAAGGGTATCAGCGTACGGATCTTAGATTGATAATTTAATCTCCGTCGATGAGGTGTAACTACCTACCTTGAAGTAATTAAATTGTGACAATTTATTAGTTAGGTCGACAATCTCTTTAGCGGCGATTGTAGATTGCCTGGTGTAATCCGCCAAGGCAGATCGCTTCTCGTCCGCGGGATGTATCGCAGATTTAATAAGTTGATATGTGTAGAGTACTGTCGTCCTCCACATCATGCTGATGAAAAGGAGCATCGGGTCTGCTTCCTGCGAAGCAGCTGGACAATTTAGATTAAATGTATTCATCCTCTGTATCACAGTAGAGGTAACCTGTTCATGTGGTTCCCAAAAATTTCGTGATTCGTGAAGATACATGGTATCAATTGTCGATTGTCGATGATTAAGGGCCCGGCCAACGACGGTCGCGACAACAATGCATTCAGAAAATGCCGAGATGAATACGCCATCCCTTGCTGTTATTGCCTCTGGGAGATAACCGGTCATAGTTGGCTGATCATTTTGAAAGTCTGCTTCTGGCGCTGGTAGTCGGATCGTGTTCTAGTTAAATGGGGTTGCAAGTCAGCACCCAGCCGATGCTGATGAGACTATGAAAAATATTTGATAATTACCTGTTCGCTAAAAGTTATAGGTGAGTTATTCCGGACACTGATGAAGCGATCCAGACAGTAAGCTATCCAGAATGTCCTCCTCTTTTGCTCTGCATCAACCCAATCCGTTTGCGTTAGGTTCGCATCTGGCCCATCCGAGTATTGAAGCCAGTTGAGTTGAATAAGCCTGAATGCACGACCTGCGCTCACCCAACATCTACCGAAATCGACACACATGAACTCATGGAATGCCAGTAGAAGCCAGGCCTGGATTTGTTCCATTTCGGTCATTGTCAGACCCACACTCCTCGAGTCGAGATCCTCAAGGGCGCGACGAGTAGCTCGATATAGGGAATCGCCTATATTCTGATAATGCGCCGATACAGATGCAGCTAAGGTCCACATAGCGTAGCGTAGACATGATTGAGCTTCGGTCTTAGCTATACTACGCGCCCAAGCAAGATACCGGCGTTGATGAATTACCGGCGCGAAGGTATGTACTCTATCAAAGTAGAGCTGATCTCTGTCCAAGGTAAGGTTAGGACCAGGGGGGAAAGGAGAGGATGAGAGATTCAATAATAACTAGGTAACTTACAGTTCTGCCTGCATTAAATTTGATATATTAATCCCATCTGACTCCTCTGAAAAATCAGACATCTTTCGGCACAGAACCGTATCCGCAAACCTCACCCCGTCACTAGGTAGTTTTAATCCGCGTACAGGTGATGCTGATGCGTGGACCGACCCCCCATCCAACGACGACCCCCCATCCAACGACGACCCCCCTGATGTTGTGCTAGGCGCTGCTCCCGGACAGAAGTCATGAAGTGTCGTATCCTCATCAGTTGTGATGGGGAAGTGCCATGCCAGGGGCGAGGGGTCATTGAACGTGAGACCTTGGATTGTTGTATCTCCCGGGGAGAGTGACATTGTATTGCTGCTATCTCCGGAGGGCTCCTGTTGCTGCCGCCGCTGTTGCTGTTGTTGGAGCAAGGCCCCCTCAAGGGTAGCTAAATCAGAAGGAAATCAGTGTGTTAGCACGCGACCAATCGAAAATCGAATTGAATCTGTTCTCATCTTATTTCCTTTACGAGTGCGTGTATTTTCTTCCTGATATACTTAGCACATACCAATGCGAGCTTGTAACGCTTTTAAATAACCCCGTTTGGGCCCACGAGGAGGGCGAGGGGTCGTAACTTGACATTGCACGCCGGATGACAGACAGAGGCCACATGAAGGCTGCTGTCGATCGCATCGGACTTTACGACGACGGCATTCCTCGCAAGCTATGTAATAAAATATATTAGCAACACGTAGCCTTGGCAACACTCGCCATTTAATCACTTTCAGATATCACTTAACCCAGTTCATCATGTGAGCCTTAAGGAAAAGTATCAATATTATATGCGTGTGGAAAATACGATTCGATCGGTGGGGAATAACCCGTCAAAAGATTTATGTATCATACCTGCACCTGGATTCTGTCGTGCTGGCGGCGTCGATTTCTTAACGCTAAGGTCAACTGACTGAGGCATCTCAATGGGGATAGGGCTAGGCTCGTTACACTATTCAGCCTAGGTATCATCTCTTAGCAACGATCTTGGGGAAACGGGAGTTTATAGAGATATCCCCTTCGATGGATGGCCACGTAAGAAAAAGAAACTACGCCTATCAGAATCAAATATAGGAATATAAGGTACTTACCTGTTCACTAGATAGTTATATGAAATGGACAATGATGGTGCTGAGAACGCGCTACCACAACTTGTCCGCTGATATGTTTGGGGCGTCCTTCTGCCCTTAGGTTACAAAACCTCCCTATGTGAGTCCTACAAGAATAAAATTATTAGGTTGATTTTTATGATTGGGCCGACCCTGAGCATGTGGTTTCAGGGGCGTGCTGACCAGAGACCCGAGTTAAAGACGGTAAACAGCTGACGGGTTAAGCTTCGTAGGTTTGAATTCATTGGGTACCCAGGTACTCTGGGATACGTATACTTTTTGACTAGGTGATCTTCATAGGATTTCAAGACGTAGTTCAATTAGATATTGAGAGATAGAATGGGAAGCCAAGAGTTTCTCAGCAATAAGAGGACCTGTCATGCAGGTGCTATGCTTCGAGAACGAGTACCTAATAACATACTTACCTGTCTTTAGGATATTTGCTCTATCCTAATAAGCCACGCGAATAATAGCAACTGTATATAATATATCATATGGTTGTACGATATATACGGTAATTAGATAGAGGAGGGTCGCCGACCGAGCCGGTTGGCTATATATGTGGATAAGACGGGCAATTCGCGCGCCGTCCGAGGTCCAAAACAGTCAGCAAGACATAAGAACGTCAACAATATGCAATGGGGCGGTTCTTCATGTCTTATAAGAGCCGGGTAATGGTAACTCGACGGGGGGGGGGGGAGAGGTAGTTCCCTAGCATCTTGGCTGCATGTATGTATAAGTACGTAGGTAGGTAGGTAGGTAGGTAGGTAGGTATACCGATAAGATTGGATATAATACGCCACGGTTGTTAAGTTCAAATAACCATGTTCTATTTGAGGCTCTTTCGAGCAATTATGGTTACGTATAGCCTAGGTACCGCGGCGGCGGGTCGACCGACATTTGTGATATACAATCCATAATGCATAATGCATGATGCACGGGTTCGCTAACCAATACAAAAAAAGAAGAAAGGAACCAAAACAAAATTATTAACCATCGAGGCTTCGTATCTTCCTATAAGCGATACTCCCCAATACGCAACTTAATATTTTGCCATTAGACAGATAACATCTAAAACCAATCCATTACAGTTCGTATCCTTGTAAGGCGGGTTGAGTTATAGGGGCAACGATGATCTAAGATGACCGGCTGCCACGGCCATAAGAAAATACCGGCTTAGAAGACAGTAGGCAACGTATATTCAATCCCGACTCAATCCTTGGTAGTAGATAAATTACGAATGAAAAAAGAACACGAAATTTGTAAGAGGTGGAATTAGGAAGATGCCACGTATAAGAGGCGCCAATTGTCTCAGTATCGGGCTGGACCGGAATATCGATATTATGAAGGGTAAATAGCTTCTAAATACTTACATAAATACCCAAACGAGTCTATCAACGAATACCTACCACCTACACACACCTACACACACCTACACATGCACACATGCACGCAATGGATACTTCTGCATGTAATGTTTCTAAGTTAGGTAGGTTCTATAGGGGTAAAATATCCAAGGATCCAGGCTAGGTTAGGTTAGGCGAGCCACATAAGGGGTCGTGGTTCGGTCCCGACCGTTTTTGTACACTACCTAAATATGAGATTCCTAGGTACCTACTTGATCTGCTGGTAGGCTACTAGGTAGGTAGGTAGATGGTTTGGATAAAATACCAAGAGTGGCAGGATTTTAAGAAACAGACTACCTGGGTTAGGCGGATATACAATTAGTATGAGGTATGTATATCCTTCTTGCAATTAATTACCTACCTAGGTACCTACCTTATCGTGTAAATAGGTACCTTATTCAAAGTTCTCAGCAATGTCAGCAATCATGTTACTATCCCGACAATATTATGCATATGCCGTACTATGAGGTAGGTAATTATATAAACTCATCAGCTCCTGTTGTGTTAGGTACCTTCTTAGTTACCGGGCGTCTAAGGTAAGCTCGTCTTACTCGAAGACATTTCAAACTACCTCATCGAGACACCCCCTTACGCGACAACAGATTCTTTGTGCTCCGTGATTAAGAACGGTAGCAGTTTAGATCGATACACTTGGAGTAGATATATATATATATATATCCAATTCTTGAGTTATACTAGTGCTAGCATGATGATACCTGGGAAAATGATGACCAAGCTGTTTACACTCAGCCTTATACCTAATTACATCTTACACCTCTTCCCCGTTACCCCTCCATAGTGTAACAGCTGAGCATTCGAGCTATTGGCGTGAAAGTAGTGGGACGGGACGACCGGAAGGTTATCTAGAACTCTTAGGTGTGAAGGTAGGTAACACCTTAGCTCACCATGGTAAGGTGAGGTAGGTCACCTAGTAGGGAGAGGGGGAGACAAAAAGACCCTTCATGCGTGGTGGCAGGGAGGAAGACAGGGCTTAGCATCCCGCGTGCTTCCCACATGTCTTCCTTAAACCCCGCGATTGTTTTCCAAGCATGGCCAGTCAGAATTTATAAGTACCTATCTAGGCTATCTCCAGAATTCCGGGGGAGTAAGTGATAAGTGGTAAAGAATCAAATGAAATAGCAGCTTAGTCTCTATCCAGGTGCTTATGCGAGTTAATACTCCGTTTAGCTCAGCCAGCCAGCTAGCTTGCCACGATTACTGAAGTCGGCGTTTGAGGCGCTATTGGTACGAGATCAAATATATTTCGTCCATAGGTACTTTACAGGGTGGGCGAAATATGCATCTCTGACGCCACGTACGTGCAAGTCAGTATGGGCCTAGAACTCTCACCGATATCTTATTAGACTCTGTCTCAGCCAGTACAAAACCGGGTGCAGCTTCGAATAGACTCTCACTCCTTATTCCAATTGGAATTCCACCGCCTATCTTACAGCGGAGGTAACTTAGAGTACGCGTCCGATTTAATCGAGATATGTTCCACACATCAAGACTAACTTTCCAAACCTGAAGAAGGACAAGTACTAGAGCGGAGTGAGATCGATATTAAGTGTCACGTAACCCTGGTAAATGAGGGACCTGTTTGCCACACAGCCTTAAATGACGACGCCTTATACTCATCGAGATATCGTAACGCCTTGATACTATTAGAGCCTTAAGGACATACGAGGCATATCGAATAATCGAGATCCGTCAGGTAGGACGCAGGGGGCGATGAAAGGTTCTTAGAGTGTCTTTTTTCCTATACCTAATTAGAGGTATCTAGGTATATAAACTTGTCCAGTTAGACCCATATATATATGAACAATGCACATAGCGCCGGTGGCATCGCGAAAGATAGCCGGATATATACTAGAGTGATCATGTTTTGGCGATCTCGCAACGTGTTCCGTCCATCGCGCGTTTGTCCATATCTATGCGGACATGCTCCTACCGCTCATAAGGTGACAACTAATTTGGTGGCCGAGACTCCTTTGATAATTAAGTCTACAGCTTCCTGTATCTTCCCTACCCCCGAACCCACAACCTTTGGTTCAGGCGCCGGTACGAATGTCCCCTCTTTCAGCGCTGCGGGTAAGAAGTCGTTGTAAATGGCCTTTCCGACGAAGTTGCCGCTTAATGTGGTGCCGAAGATAGAGTACATGGTAACGCCTGCAGGTGGCTCGGGCCAACCCCGCTTGGTAGAAGCTATGGCCTTCACGCCCTCGGAGCTGGCGACGACCTGCTGGACGATTCCTTGAGGTGCACCTTCAATACAGTTTAGAGCACCGGCTAGAGTCTTTCCCTCGAGAGCTCCGATTAAATCTTCCTGGACCGTTGGGCTAGAGTAATCAAATACTTGACTGGCACCCAGCTTCTTCACGTAGTCGAAGTTCTTAGGGGACGCGGTAGTGATAACTTCATAGCCAGAGTTGACGGCGAGCTGGATGGCATTACTTCCAACTGCGGACGCACCACCCCAAACCACCACCGTCTTACCCGTAGGCTTTTGGGGGGGCACAGTTGGGAGCTGGAGGTTTAGGGTGGTTTCCTGGTAGAGACCGCAGGCGGCGGTGGATAAAGCTAAAGGGAGCACCGCGGCCTTTTCAAAAGGAACGTTGTCGGGCAGCAAAGCCGTCATGTTAGCCTGTAGAATCGTGTACTCTTGGAAAGCACCGTCCTGCCTTCGTTTGCTAGTCATACCGAGAGCGTGGCCAACAACACGATCGCCGACTTTGAAAGCAGTGATATTAGACCCAACGGCAGCGACAACACCGGCAACATCATGGCCCAGTATAGCGGGATATTCGAGAGGCCACCAAGCAGCGACCTGGAGCGCACCATCGACGGGGTTGATGGCAACGGCGTGGCCCTTCACGAGGACTTCGTTTTTCTCGGGGGTCCAAACAGATGCAGGTTCGACCACGAAAGGGTGGGCCTTAGCCCCCTTAATCCAAGCCGCATTGTTAGTGGCCATTATGCTTCTCGTATGCGTAAAGCCTCGAAGTTGTTGGTATTGAGATGTGGGATTTTTTAAGCAGCGACGGTATGTGCTAGTGGTGGAGCGGTCGTGATTCTTAGAGATAATGGAGGATGTCGAGAGAAATCTAGAACCAAGTTGACGGGTGGCGTCGAGTCTTAAGAATGTTTGCAGGAACTGTTTGCCAGGAAGACTGAAAGCCATGGGCGATGCTATTGTTTATGCTGTATATTATATATGGCATGTGAACATAGATTTCACCAACTCTTCGTTTCAGATCATAAATGTGTTGGCATCTAGATATGGCATACCTGGGTACCAAACTAGGGCACAACGTACACAAAGCTGCCATCGGATGATGGCATACCCTGTCACTCTACACTTACTATGTACGAGCATTTCCACAGCCAAGTGTATTAATAGTACCTATGCCTAGGTTAGGTAGGTAAGCATTATTTGAGACTTTAACGGCTCGTAGTTAGTCTTCGGAGTATAGCAACGTCTTGCATCTCCTAGAAGATACTTGTTTACAATACGTTAGGTCCTTGTCTGGTGGTGTTGGTTTATAGTGACTGACAATTATTTGGAATAACTAACCCATGATTACTTACAAGCCAACCCGAAGGTTGTACCAATTAAAAGATATAACAAAATGCCGTACAACGCGTTAAAGACGCATGAATTCGCAGCAGGGCCTACGTGCTATATCCGAGCCGCCGGTGTTTAGCGGAGCCAGTGTTTAGCGGAGAGTCGAATCGTCTCCTCGGATTTCCGAGATTTGTTTAGGGTGAAGTAAAGAAATTAGCGCAATCCAACAGTCGGTATTAATTAGTTGTCCATTCGGTACCAGGTTTGTTAGCATTATTAGTAGGTAGGTACCTAGGTACAGCGTAAATAGGTACCTGGGTGCCTTTCATTTGCCGTTGTTCATACTATGAGTAGAAGTGAACATTTTTCCAAGCAATGAGAGTGGCAATAATATTCACAAATTATGTCTAGAAACAGTGTAATATATCTCCGAAAACGAATAACCCCCGAAACGAGATTACCAGTTTAGGAAATTATCTGGACTAAACCCCTGCCAAGATCTTATCCTTTTATGCCCACTGTTTGTATACATTGGAATCTCGATCTCCGAGCCACAGCTCCGAGGTTTCAACCCTCGACATCTTGACTATTTTAAACTAACTATAATAATAATAATAAAATACTACCGTAAAGGTATATGAATGTCATTTTTACTGTTGTGAGCATTGCAGGCGGGTTTACTGTGCAGATAAAGTGCATGTAGGTAGAAATTGCATTGTGCCATAGGTTCGGTTTCCTGAATCGATTTGGGTAACAAGCAAGATTCCAATAAAAGCTAAACAAGTTACCTGTTTGTATAAAAGTTTTGTCCATGTTAGTGTGCCTAATTCCTATTCTTCCCAAGATATATAGGTAGATACATAACAACTTCGCGCCTTGCTTTGGACTTAGTACTCCTTTATTGAGGTTCGACGTCTAATACAGATGGTAAAAGTATGCGCCTACTAGAGCGGTTGTCTATCTCCCACGTCATCAAATCCCCTTTCCCTTCCGTCAGAATCGACAGGACGAATAAGACAAAAAAAGTTTTAAGCAGTCATAAAACAACAACCTGTCTTAGGTCCGAAGCTCCGAGGATAAGCGGAACATGCTCCCCAAGTCATACACAGTCTACATAGAATCTGTCAAACCGCACGACTGGTATTTTACAATCTTGTCTCCCAGGTCCCTCTCAACCATCAACTATATAATATTTAACATTTACCTGACAACTGCACTGCCATCAACATTATCATCACTTCCGCCGTGATGGCTCTCGGCCCAGGCGTTCAACATGCACGCATGAGCGACTCTGAAGGTGTGACCATCTCTAACAACAGCTTCACAGCTGGCAGCGATAAAACCGATGTTAATAACGAGAAGACCCGCACACCCCCTGACGAGCTCGATAATGAGGCACAGTCGGCACCCAAGGAACCGCCAAAGACGGGACCACCACCGCCTCCCAACGGCGGCTTTCTCGCATGGCTCCATGTCCTCGCCGGTTTCATGTTATTCTTCAACACATGGGGTATCCTCAACGCTTTTGGCGTTTTCCAGACCTACTACGAGTCCGGTATACTTTTCCAACGGTCATCTTCGGATATCTCATGGATCGGTTCGATTCAATCCTTTATGGTTCTGGCCGGTGGTGTTTTCGCCGGCCCCGTCTACGATAGGGGTTACCTACGACACTTGTTAATCGTTGGGAGCTTTGGTATCGTGTTCGGCCACATGATGCTGAGCTTGTGTAAAGAATACTGGGAGGTTGTACTGGCTCAGGGTATTTGTGTCGGCTTGGGAGCAGGGATGCTGTTTGTACCCTGCGTATCACTGATCCCTACCTACTTCACCACTAAAATCGGCCTCGCTATAGGTTTGGCATCATCGGGTTCCTCAGTCGGCGGTGTCATATACCCTATCGTCTTATATCAGCTCATCGGAAAAATTGGATTCGCCTGGTCCGTTCGCGTTATGGGGTTTATTGCCTTGGGAACTCTACTTTTCCCGATCTGTATCATGAGGATGCGATTCAGATCCCCGAAGCCCAGATCTATAATCGACTGGACCGCTTTCCGCGATATCCCCTACATGGCTTTTACCTTGACTACTTTTGTCGGTTTCATGGGTCTTAGCATCCTCATCTTCTACATCTCGTACTACCCCCAGGAACAAGGACTTACTGACGAAGCTTTATCGTTTTATATGGTCCCTATTTTCAACGCCGCATCCTGTTTCGGTAGGGTCGTCCCGAATGCTATTTCGGATAAGGTTGGTCCTTTTAATGTCATCGCGCCATGTTCAATTATCACTGGCGTCTTGATGCTCTGCTTCATGGCCGCACATACCAGAGGTTCGGTAATTGCCATCGCGGTTCTTGCGGGGTTCTTCAGCGGTGTTTTTATTGCCATGCCACCCGTCTGCTTCTTCCCTCTAACTCAAGACAAGTCTAAATTGGGAACAAGAGTTGGTATGGGTTTTGGCATTATCGCACTAGGTCTTTTGGTTGGAAGCCCAGTAGCTGGAGCTATTCTCGGCGAGACGAAGCCCTTAGAGTGGCGCGGACTATGGGGGTTCGGTGGCGCTACGGCAGCTCTAGCAGGGCTTATGTATACTGCGCTGAGAATTTACCGCTCCGGATGGGCACTAAACATTAAGGCTTGATGTGATGGCCACGTAGGTTCTTAAGAGATTTTTAGGTACCATGCAAGGGGCTCCGTTGTTACATAGGGGGAGGTGGTTAGATAATTTTACATCCATACAGCATTGGAGTTCGTAGGACAACTCTATGAAGGATGTAAGGGACGAGTCTTCTATGCTTAGAGAGGTTTATGACATCAGATTGGTAACGGCCACGAGGTAAACCAAAAGCTCGTTTCCTTACCTGGGTAATTATTCTTTTTATCATGCTCATGTTCAACCTGTTGACAGCCAAATATAAAGCATTCGCTCTCACCTATTTGCCCCTTTCCCACAGCGCAGCATAGGCAAGTATTTAGGTTAGATAGGTAGGTAGGTATTTAGGAATTAACGAGTTTGGCGCCATTACTCAAAGTATAACTTACCCTTCTAGAGTATCAATAGGCCAAGAGCGCTTACATTATGAAATAGTGCATGAATTCGTATCATCTTATTTACTTGCTCTTTAGTGAGAATGCTTCGCAACGTGAAATATAGTGGTAGCTGATATAATGGGATTCGCTGCTTCGATTTTCAAGAACCAGCGTTACATACAGATATACCTATGTACGAATATCCCCAAGCCCAGCAGTCAACCCAACCTGGCTAACATCTAGTCAAGTATAACTTGATCACTTCATAGGGGCTTTCGTACCACGCATTTAATCGGAGTAATGGTGACTTTCTCAAGATCCCAGACGCCCACTTTCGCGTAGATGTCGTTGCTAATCAAGACGCGGACCTCCTCTTCCGACTTCGCACGGAGCAGCACGGAGCTACCGGTGACAGCCAGCTCCTCGGTGGCAGTTTTGGGGTGCGAAGCAAGAGTAGGCCCAGACATGACGATAGTACCATTTCCTACTAAACTCTTCAGGTGGTCTATATGCGCCTGTACATTGCTTTGACGCGCCTCCGCCGCGCCTGGCTTGTCTGGTAGTTGGACCAGGAACTCGTTTAGCTCCGACATATTTATGGTTGAAACTCTTGAAAGCTTGGGTGGCTAATCGGTGTCGGCTAAGTTAGATACATGCATTCTAAGAATCCAAACTAGTCAAATTACATACCTGGAGGTCTTGCAAAGACGGATTTGCGTCTATATTGAAAATAAGTGATGTTTGACGGAACGATATAGGAATATGAAAGTGACAGTCCTATATCTATAGATTATTATATTACCTTTTACACCGCCTTTACAGCCATGTCTAATGCAATCTCCACTTGAAGTGCTTGACTACTGCGTTTTTATATTGCTTTTCTTTACATGCGGAGAAATCTCCGCGCCATAAAGTAGTGCCTCTCGAATCATCCTCCAAGTCCTTGATACGTTGCAATGCGAGGGATGGACAACTAAGCGGTCTACTAAGAGAACGAGTGCGCACAATCTTTGAGTGTTGTCAAACTACAGCGAAACACATCTTACACTGGCTTGAGGTGGGGAGAGAAGAAGCAATGTGAATAGTACCTCGCCACAATTCAGAGAGCAACCTTACACCGTGGTCCTCATCCGATTTCCCTTTCAGTCCTGTGGAAGTATCCTCATTCATGTGGTCATTACCTAGATTCCTTCTCATATGAATTACTGATGCGAAATTCTGACAACCAGCGTCAAAGTGAGCATAAATATTTTGCACCTGTGCAAATGCCCATATACCTATCTATTTGATTCGGTGCGGAGTTTCTTGTGTGCAGCTGGAATGCAGCTACACAGTAACTTTTCTGGCACTATCCTTACGCTCGTGGGATATGCCGATCAGCCCGTCATCACGGAGAAACGAATTCCGAATGTTCATAATTATTGTCGGTATGTCCTCGGAAGCACGGTACAGCATGGCTCATGGGACACGTCATACATATTACATACCTAGATGAATCGGCCTGGGGTTTCCGGATCGCCACGGAAGGCGAGAATGTAATCCCATGGCTGACTAGCTCGGTGAATGGTTCTACTTGCGGCTGCTCTTACAATGTATAGAACTACTGTGCTTGTGCAAGTGGTATCGAGTAGTAAAATCATTTTCACATCGAACGACGTCTTTATTGGTCCGGGTCTAATCCTTTTGATAAGTGTAAGTTGGACCGTCCCTAGCAATAATCATTGTTCGTAAAACTAGAGACAATGGTATTTAGGTAGGTATATGGTAAGAGGTATTTATTATATACTAGCGATACATAACAAGGCGATAGTACTTCGAAATAAACCTACGCGTAACCAAAGCCAGTAAAAATGGGCAGCATCGAAAATATTCCTGAGATAGCACCTAATGCTATTCCTACTGTGGATATAAGCCCCTTCATAGATCCAAATGCGTCTGAGGAAGCCAGACAAGGTGTAGTAGACGCCGCCCGTGATGCCTGCACCAAATACGGATTCTTTTACCTCGCCGGTCATGGCATAAGTGACGAACAGCGGAACAGCATCCTCCAATGCGCCAGGAAATTCTTTAACCTCCCGCAGGATGAGCGTATGGAAGTCTGGGTTGGCAAGTCTCTTGGAAAGTCGTTTCGTGGCTATGAGCCACCTGGAATCCAAACCCATCAAAAGGGTCTCCTACCCGACATTAAGGAGGTGAGTTCATCGACAACGATATCTAGCGATCTACCTACTGATTAAATATATACCTATATATACGGCAGACAAGGTGCTCTAAACTAACGTGGATAAACTTCCAGTGCTTCTCGATCGGCCATGAGGTCCCAGCTGACCATCCAGATGCTGGTACCTTCTCAACCGGCCCCAACTTGTGGCCCAGAAATCTCGAGGATGAAGAATTCCGAATTCCTGCGATGGAGTACCAAGCCAGTATGCTCGGACTCTCCAAGGTGCTTCTCAAGATTCTCTCCCGTGGTCTTCCAAAAGCCTGGGGGAACCCCCCCGATGCAATGGATGAGATTACCGTCAACCCATCTATGCCCATGAGATTACTACATTACGCCCCTCAAGAAGTTATCGACGAACGACAATTCGGCGGTAAATTTTTGGCTCTTCATGGTTCTATTGTCCTACACATCTAACTATAGATAGTGGGTGACCACACCGATTTTGGCTGTGTCACAATTCTTCTATTGGAAATGGGCACGAAGGGTTTGGAGGTTTGGTACCCGCCAACGGAGACATGGATCCCAGTACCGCCAAAAGAGAACACGTACGTGATCAACATGGGCGACATGATGCAGAAGTGGACCGCAGGCTACTACCGTAGCGCACGCCACCGTGTAATCACTTCTGGCACTAATCACAGGTACTCCGTGCCGTGGTTCCTCAATGGTCAGCTTAAGCTCAAGTGCAAAGCTCTTGATGGCTCTGGCGTTGAGACTGTCGTCGGGGAACATATACGACAACGCCTCATTGCTACCATGGGTGAGACCGGCAAGGCTCTGGAGTAGACTAGCTGTGTCTTTAACATGCGCAGAGACCCAAAGGAGAGACCGAGGTCTCGGTGTATTGAGTTAGTGTAAATCTCCAATTGAAAGCAATAGTTCATACATACCCCTGTTTCTCCTAGGTATTGCTTTTCTCGTGGCTAACCTTGCGACATATTTGGATGTGACTTTTCGAGATGGCACTTTATTATTTTATAGAATAATCTATGCCGTCGCGTTAGTCTCCTAGAAGATTATAAGCACACCGACAACTGCTAGTAGTCCTTGGTATGGTTAACACACATAAGGTGCGATGCGATGCAGTGAGGGGGGTATGGAGAGCCGCTTGAGAGTGCGCGTTTTCTACCATACGATAAACGCCCTAATAATGTTTTACCAGGTCAAGGTAAAGTCATTTTCGTGGTATTGCACTTGGCTACGCTAGATATAGAGTAAGAGCATAGGGTCTCATTGATGTTAAAGAGCTTTTATGCCCAGTAGGTATTGCATGATATCTTTGGTATAGGGGTGTCAATGTCAATCCAGTTGTTCACTGAAGACATCTCACGCACGATTAATAGATATTACATACTGAGCTCTATATATCTTCAAATCTTGAGTTGGAAATGCATGTGATCCAATAGAGGAGGTAGTATCCTAATGAACATGGGGCACAGTCAAACTGGATAAACCCCTGTTACAATTCGAGCACTGAAGCGAATGCATTTCTCTTTCTTACACAGCTTGTTTCGCCTCTTATACTACCTACTCATCTTGCCTACACTTTTAAGAATTTATATCGATATCTCCCATGATGAATATCCTAGATCTACCTCCCGAGGTCCTTCACATCATCTTGGTATATGCTGCTCTAAATTGGCGTATCAAACGCGCCTTGAGACTGAGGCTCGTATGCAAAGTACTCGCAGCTATGACGCATTCCGCCCTTTTCGAAACACGTCTAATGGACCGCCACATGTCTCTCGGGTCTGATAGGTGGTTGCGCGGGACTCGACACGATGCTCTTGGATTGTGGCAAAGATATCTAACCTAGTCTATAGATGTTTGAATGAAGAGGATCCCACAATTGGGCGTTTCGTCGAGATGCGAAGGATTGCGCAGGCCATCTCTCAGGAAACCGAACTCGACTGGCAAGATGTTGTTAAGATACTATGTTCGCTTGCGCTACATCATAGAGAGTATTCTGAACGTGACAAGGATTTCATCACAAAGAGCACAGCCTGAAGAAAACTTCAGTATAAACCTTTTAACAGTTGCTGCTCATCTCAATCTTGTATCGCTAGCTGAGCGACTACTTGCTGAAGGTTGTATTCCTAGGAATCACAACCATTTATTCGCGCGCCTGATCCAAGCGGCGGCGCAAGCAGGTAATATTGTCATGCTACGGACCCTAACTTCATTCCCAACGAGCGCATCATAGTCTACCCCTTACACGAGGCCGTCACCGCAAGTAACATGTCGCTTGCTCGTAAACTCTTTCAGTCGGGTGCGCAGACCGAGATACCCATAGTCCTCAAGCAGCGGAGATTGACCATACTTTTCTGGGTCTTCACCCGAGAGCACGAAAGTATGATTCGGCTTCTCCTTGAATACGGCGCATCGTTCGACGGCATTCCGGATCCGAAACCAGATAATGACCCAAAAAGATGCCGGAAAGGATGGATTGGAAAGTATCTAGCAGTGATGACTTATCATCTAGGCTACGAATCGATGTCCGATATATTGCGTAAACGTGGATTCGAAGCCCCAAGGCCTTGTCCCTATGCCTTGTCCCTATCCTAAGCGCATGCACAACAATTGGGTAAACTGGCCCGAAGTTCGCGACAAAGCTTCGACAAAGTAACTTGGACCTATACATACTCCTTTATTCCTGGTATCAATTCCCATTGCTCCAGCAATCGTCGAGGAATCACTGCCGGTATTATCTCCAGCCTCCAGGATTCCACAACCATTCTGTTAACCAGTGATGCGGCCTTCCGGCACGTACGGGAATGTCGCCGATGCGATAGACCGGTGCGGGGCGGGTTGCACTGCTTACCAAACAGTCTGGCTTCTCAAGCACAGCGTCGGATGATGGATGTACTTCGACAAGGTCCATAATAGGTATCGAACTAAGACGGTCGGCTAGCAATCTAACCTACACTGTTGCTTGCTGGTGGGGAGTTCAGACTGAATGTAGTTAAAGGCTCCGTTGAGGAGATATCCAAGACCCCACTCCTCTACCTCCTTTACCCCCTTTTTCGGTTTTATTTAGCATATAAGCAAATCTTTTTTTTCTTTTTGTCTCTTTTCGAATTATACCACTTCATCGCCTAGCTATAAATCATTTGATCAGATCGCCCATCATGGTTGTTAAACATATAGTTCTATTCCAATTCAAGGCCGATGTTGCCGTCGAGACCCAGGAAGAGGTATGTCGCTATCAGTTTCCATGTTACTTGCCTACCTACCTACCTACCTACCTATCTACCTATTTACTATATGCCTAGGTAGGTACCTGTGCTAATATCTATGTAGGCAACTTCGCGTATGCTCGGCCTCAAGGAAGGCTGCCTCAACGCGTCGCAGAAACCATACATCAAGTCTCTTGTCGGCGGCCGAGACAACTCCATCGAGGGAGCGAGTGTATGCTAAGCAGTTAAAGCCGTATAGAGGAGTTCCATGCCCGCTAACTGCGCTCCCAGAATGGCATCACCCACGCCTTCATCGTAGAATTCGAATCGATCGAGGATCGGAACTACTACGTCAATTCGGATAAGCACCATGGGGAATTCAAGAGCTTCATAGTACCCTTTTTGGAGAAGTTCACCATTGTGGATTTTTCTGAGGGAGTATTCTAGTATGCCATTTGATACGGTGACATCATGGAGATTACATAGGCCTTATACGAGGATGTTTGGTTTATTCTCAGCTCTGGTTGCCAGACTTATAAGGTACCTAGGTAGCCATAATATTTCACATTTGAGCAATTGCTTCTAATCTACCTAGGTAACTACTGCAAATGTGAAATCTTGGTGATCCGATTTCGTGGATTTCGTGCTACGTATTAGCGTCGTATGCGTGACCACCGTAATTGTTCTTTCGGATACAACCACCACTTGAGATCTCGGTATTATGTTAGACGGACCACTGTGGGATATCAACAATGAGTCGTGAAATCTATATATAGGTACCTTATATATATACTACTGATGGTCCCTGCCATCTGCGCTCTTATCCCTACCGCATGCCCATCTCCTCCATACACCTCTTCACTATTCCTACCGCCTCATCTATCACTTCGTCTCCACAACGCCATGTATATAATGCCACGCCTTGCCGTTCCAGCGTCTCCTGAGCACGTTGCAGTCGCCGGTGCCACAAGTCTAGCTTCTTATTCACAGCCGCCGTCTGTCCGTTCAGATTGCCGTTACTATACGTAATACTAGCAGCAGACGGTAAGTCCTCGAACTCGACCTCCGAGTCCCCTGTTGTCCGCCGGCGGGGCAAGGCGCTATCGCTTACGCGAGCCGCCACAACGCGCGGGCTCGATTTGGTTGTAGCGCTAGAAGGTGTGCCTCGTCGTGGAGGCGGAGGAGGGGGCGCGGTCTTGGACGACGGGTTAGGGGGAGGTAGACTTGAGTTCTCGAATATTTGGACGTTGCTCCTAGTTTTCTTCAACGCTCTCAATCCGTCGTTCTCGCCAGCCTGGTCGGATGGGATTTGCATTTGTGCTAAAGGGCTGGGTGTTAGCGCCCTACTATTTGCCTGGCCGGTCTTTCGCGGCTGTGGTGGTTGCGGGGGCACCGAGGCCGAGGGCTTTTTGGTTGGTCCTTCGTCGCCATTAGTTAGCCCAGGCGCGGCCGGGGCGCTCTGTAGGGATTTAGGTTTGGCAGGTCTTGGTGGTGGTGGTTTTCGTGCCAGGTCTGTTGCTTGTGTAGGCTTTCCCAGAGTTTGGGGTTCTGATTCAACGCGCCGAAGTTGCTCTGGCTCTTCCGAAAGGTCGATCAGGTCGCCCATAACTGGTCCGTTGGATGATTTTGGTGTAGTCGCTACCCGAGGAGGAAGAGGGGGTCTTTCGGCTGGACTACTGTTCCTACTATCACTGCTACTAGTTCTAGAAGACATCTGATTTAGTCGAACGTTTGAATTGGTACGAGAAATACGCCCTCCATTCATGCGTGCGTCGACCCCAGAGTCAAAGTATCCCAGTTGTTCAGGTGTCGTAACGTCGCGGATAAAGATCGCTACTATCCTTCCAGGGTTAGCGATGGCCAACTCTGTATATACCTCGAGGTCCGCCTCGCCACTATCGCCGACCAGGAGAAATTTTCTTTCCGGAAAATCCCTCATAATCTTCTCCAGTGTCCCCTTTTTCCGCTCGGCTACAGGTTCAAATATGCCCTGGAGCATACCCGTATACTGCTTTAAATGCAGTGATCCAGGCGGTAGTCCAGCTAACTTGAAATACGTAGCCAAGACTGGATAAAGCTGCCATGGACTGTTGGAACAGTAATGTATGCGCACACCAAGGTCATGTAAAGCATTATACCACGCTTTAACGCCGTCTACGGTTAAGTCACCTAGCTCGCGAATGAAGGTGTTTCGGAATATTTCCTTAGCGCCGAGAGCAATATTAGAACGTTTAATAGTGTCGTCGATATCGCTTATTAGGCTGACACCTCTCGGCTCTATGATCTGCACGGGCTCTGTGTAGGATAAGTCCTCGCTCGCAAGCACGCGAACATGGGTGGGTACAAAGTCGAGTGCCGCCCTGATTATGAAGTGTCCCGAATCATTTGTCGTAACAGTCCGCGATTGCGCTTGCGTTTCGTTATAGAAGAATAGAGTTATAGGAATTTCAACCAACGGCGTCGTCATAAAAGGCGCGATACGAGCCATTAGATTCGCATTAGCAACTGCCAGTTCCGCTTCGGTGAGCTCAGTAACCCCTGTTGTACCAGTGCGCCCTCGAAGAACAGGGGACGATGGCGCAGAGGGAGGCGATCTACTGCCATCTTGTGGGTATTGGTCCAAACGTTGCCTATTTCCTTCACCCTCGGAATCTTCGTCTCTCGGCTGCTCGCTGTAGCCGCCTTTTTGCGCAGCTTCCTCTTCAACCCTGCCTCTACGCTCGATTTCTTTGGCTTCCTGTGCAATCTTTTCCCGCTCACGCTCCTCCTCGTGCTGTTCATGTGTTCTCGCTAAAGAGGGCTCTGTAATAGCAGTTGGGTCGGTCTGTTGTGCTCTCGGGGCCGGAATGCCACTTAATTGCCTCGCCAGACCAATCAATATTCGATTACGACGGGTCATTGGACCTCTTTGAGGAATGTATATCCAGCCTCGGACATCCACGTCCACGATAGCCTTCTCGTCTTCGTGTCGTGACCACTCGTTCCTCCAGTAATCCTGCTCATTCATACTCATAGTCGAAGTGTGGGGTGGCCCTCCAGGATTCTCAAATTCCCTTGGCTGATTCTTAACATGTCTTTTCGCATAGGATGGAAATAAAACCATCTGCTCGTTTCCCTTTGTCACAATGGCAACGTCGGGGAAGGAATCTGGTATTGTAATCCTAGACGCTTCTGGAGCATCAATATCTCTGGATCTTGTCTGGTAGTACGACTCTTTAATTTCGTTTACCGCTGTTGCTCCAGCCCTATACATGCTACCAGCCATAGCCGCGAGCTTCCTCCTCCTCGCACCCTTTTCGCGCCCGGCATCGGCACCGTAGTTTCCACTACCCAGCCCATATTCCGGCATAGACGTCATATTTCCTAACCTAGATCTTGATCCATATCTCGCTCTTTTGGTACAAGAAGCCGCCGATCCAAGCAACAGCCGCCGCGCGTGATCAACAAGACGCGACTGCTCACGGCGACGGCGCTGGCGGTCGAGGATAAAACGATAGATGCGACTTTGGAGGCGGTGTTTGTAGTAAGGTAAAGTATCAAGGTGAAGACCTATGAGTCGTTCGCGGTAACGTTCGCGCAGGCCACGTGGGAAAAGGTATTGGAGAAAGGATTGACGATGATGGGGATGGGGATGGGGATACGGGCGTAAAGGTAGGAATCGACGCGGCGGAGCCACTTTGAGAAATTCCGAGAATTACTGAATTAAATTTATTAGATCGACTCTTTGCCTGACGTATTATATATAGATAGGTACCTACCGTATATTAGGATCTGTTCATTCAAATATGTATATACCTGGATTATATGTTATACATACATCCGGTATAGCTTTGCTACAGCTCTACTTTATAGTATTGCTGATCAGTCGCAATATAACAGGGCTTCAAACCAGCATGTTTGTGTCCCCAAACGATTGAGAAGGCTGAAATCGACGGGGTCCAATGGAATCAACACATGGTTTATAATGTTAAAACAAGCTGGCCTAGCTGGTATGTCAGATATCTTAGATTAGGTAGGTAATATTTCATCATCTGACTCCTGTCCAGGTTGAGGAAAAGTTGGAGCTTATGCCGCAAAGTCTCATGGGCAAAAAGAGTACCTACCTACAAGTTTTTTGGTGGGGGCCGCGCGCGCACCATAGCACTAACCTACATAGTGACATCAGTTAGTTATCGGTTTATAAACCCCTACCCCTGCTTCGTACCTTATTCATTAATAAGTTACATTTTTCATACACGACAACCCCAATGCGCAAATACGTAATACACAATGTATGTTAGGAGGTACGTTAGGGGAGCATATTGGTGTCGCGGGGAATCCTATGTCGGTATTAATATAGCTCGGTCTATCTCTTCTGTATCTTGCCAGGCGTCCTAGCTTTCCTCTTCTTATCGTTCTTGAGGTTAAGAACAGCACCTTTGCCCGCCCGCTCGGCCGAGCCCTTCTTCCACATACCCTCCGTTCTAGTCGACTTTGCGTCCAGCTTCTTCCTATCTTTATTACTTAGCTTGCCATTCCCCTTTTTCTTAAGCGACTCCTTCAGTCCGTTGAGTTCAGCCTTGCCAGCCTCTTTAGCCTTCTTCTTGTCATGTTGTGTTTCGAACCATGTTCGCTTCGGTCGCGACTTGATCTCATCCTCATGAATAACCATATTCTCGCCCTTCTTAATTTGCATCTCTGCCTGTGCCAACTGCTTCTCTTCCTTCTCTTCCCGAGCAATAGACTCAATCTCATCGGCCATCTCGTCGATCTTGTTCTGCCATTTGTCGGCCTCGGCAGGATCGATAATTAAACTACTAATCTTAGCTCCTTGGGATTTCCCTGCTTTAACCGCCGCTTTTACAACTTTCCGGTCAGGTTCTGCGGCCAGTGTAATAGCAACACCCGAACGCCCAGCTCGTGCAGTACGTCCTACACGATGTACGTAGATCTCAAGAGTTTGCGGGCCTTCGTAGTTAATAACGGTGTCCACACCTTTAATATCAAGACCTCGGGACGCCAAATCAGTAGCGAGCAGAAAAGACACCTTGCCATCTCGAAAAGTTTCGACGCTGGAAATACGCTAAAGGCTGTTAGAACTGGAAAAGTCAACCAACGATATCAAGAGAATTACTCACTTGTGCCTGGTTCATACTCCCGTGTAACTCAGCACAGGACAGATTAAACAAGGCGAAGATGATCCGAGCACGATGCGCCTCCTTCTTTTGTCTAAAGAATATAATAACCCGTTCAGTATGCATTGTTTTGCAGATATGAATAAGATATCCCATTCTCTTGTCTTCCCGACCCGGTCTTAACCGAACAAACTTTTGTTCTAGCTTGTCTACCGTTTTCTTTTGCGAATCCACCATAACCCGCAATGGTTTGTTTAGGCCGACGCGGATAAGCCGGTCGACAGAGGAAGTCATGGTAGCGGAGAAAAGCATCGTCTGCCGTGATTTAGGTAGGGTAGTAAGGATCTCGTTCAATTCATCGGCAAACCCGTCCTCGAGCATTCGGTCAGCCTCGTCAAGAACTAGAATTTCAACCGTGTCTGTTGAAAAGCTAGCCGAATTGCGCATATGGTCGATAAATCTACCCGGAGTAGCAATAATAACATCAGGTCTTAGACGTAATTCTGCTTCCTGGACCTTCAGGCTCAATCCACCTACCGCCAGACAGAACTTGATATCCGTATGGCTAGCAAGTTTAGTTGCGACGGCATGGCATTGGATAGCCAGTTCTCGGGTAGGAGTTAAGATAACCACGCGGCTCGTAGGGATCTTATTGGGTCGGTACAACAACCGTTCCAAAATGGGGACAACGAATGCAGCGGTCTTTCCGGAACCCGTAACTGCGCCTCCAACGAGATCTTTCCCTTCCAACGCGAGTGGTATTGTTTTCGCTTGGATCGGGGTGGGTTCATTGAAGCCGACTGAATTAAGACCACGCAAGATCGGTCGTGAAAGGGACATATTTTGGAATGATGACTTTCCGTTATGTTTCCCAGTCGGCCTGTTCTCCTCAGGCGCAAAGAAGGCCGCTCTCTTCGCAGCTTCCTCGGGGTCTTCTTCGTCGTCCGTTTCATCGGATTCTACCCCATCGTCAGGGTGATCAACGGGGGTTGCAACGGAATCATTATCCGAAGCCTGATCCTCATCATGTTCATCCTGATCGGACTCGTCTTCTCCCTCATCTTCGCCAGATTCCTCATCCGAGACAGCACCCATACCAAATCCGTCTTCGGCTAGAACCTCATCGTCTTGGTCGTCAAGTTCGATATCTTGGTCTTCCAATTCGTTATCGGCACCGGTGTCGTCCAAGACAGCTCTCTTCCCATTGTTCATTTGCACATCCTTAGCGCCGGTATCCCCTTGTGTGCCTCTTCTTCTTCGAACGATCTCGTCCACATCAACCAGTCTTTTTGGTGCATTTCCATTTATGCCCTTTTTCGCACCGTCAAAACCCCAACCCTCGAAGTCCTCCGTCCTGAAGCCCGTAGTCCCGTCCTCTGCAAACTCGAAATCGGAGTCCATTGCTCCATCGTCGTCGTCTTTCTTGCCCCAAACACCATTTTCATCATCCTCTGAACGGGTAGGTCGCTTATTTTTCTTGGCCTTTTTCTTTGGCGGATTGGGGTCGGGTATTATCTCTTCCTCCTCATTCGGAAGTTCGTCATTATCGGATAAGGTGTATATGAAGTCGTCAACCTTGCGCTTAGAAGTCATTTTGATAAAAAGTTACAGTGATATCCTATACCACTGATATCTTGGTCTCACGCCCCAAAGTCCCTACGCAACCAGTAGTATTATTTATAAAAAAATAAAAATAAAAGTCGGAGGAAAACTAAAGTAAATTTATTTTTATGCCGGGCGGTGTAAGTCTTGGTCCCACTTAGCGCTCTTATCCCCGCCATGCGGTGGAAATCTTCTCGGTATAACAATACCTACAGAGTACACGTACCTAGCAGACCTAGGTACCAGGACCCTCCTAGAGGGGCACTTATTAAAGTACATATGCATGTACCTCCTTAGACTCGAAGAAAATAATCTAATAAGTCTTCTTCCTTCAACGTCAAAAATTACCAAAGACCTTATTCGTCCGGTAATGGACGGTACCTAGGTGCTGGAAATTGTATTTCGCAAAATTTCATTAGGCCCTTGTCTAATTGTAGTTGGTCCTGTAAACTCTTTAACGTATCCTCGTCCCTATCCTCAAGGGTGATCGGTGGTGGAAGGACATCCGACCTGGTCCATGAGACGTCTCTGTCAGTATAAAATCTATCAGGTTTCGGTCCAGTTCTGTATTCGGTGACTTTTTGCTCCGCCAGAGGTATCAGAGATCCCATTATCCAATCCATGTTAGGAAACAAGTTCTCCTTGTTATCCTGCACCTCAATTTCCTCCTTTTCTTGATTTATCCATTCAAACCTCTTTAAGGCATTCAAGAGATCGGAGGAATATCCTGGATATTCATCATGTCCCCATATCGGATATAAGGCAGCCTCTTCGATAAGTCTACTGTCTGGGCGCTGGCTCCAGGCCTCCTCGCCTCTCTCATTTTTATGCGCGAAAGGAGGTAGCCCGATTCCAAGCGGAATATGGGTCATACACATAAGTCGTAGCACGGAACCATAATGATAGATATCTTCCCAAACAGTTGGCTCCGACTCGTTTGGGTGAAGGCCTGGCTTAAGCAAAGCAGTGTCATCGCCTTCGATAGCCGAGTGTGAAAAGTCGCTTAGAATGATTTGGGGGAAAGCGTTCTGTTCAATGCCCATTCTAGGTATTTTCCCCGGAGCGTGCGCTGAGTAGTGTAGCAGAATGTTACTCGGCGCCACGGCTCGGTGGTAAATACGAGCCCAACCCTTTACTCCATAGGGCTCCTCTTCAGTCCGGCCGGTATGCAAATATGCTAACGCTTTGCCTAGATGAAGGGCAACATTCCAGATAAATGTTTCGGGGATCGCTCGGTTGAGTTCGTAATATTGTTCTATCAGAGACTCCAGCGTTCCTCCATTGTAATATCTAAATCGAAACAGGTCAGATCGTTAATCATCGTCTAATCCTCGATAGGCAACCCTTGTCGCAACTAGGTATTATCAGAGGCATACTCACTGAAAATAAAGTGTCCACTTGTCATCCAACCCTTCCTGGAAGTATACAAGATTTGAAAGATATGCTTTCGTATGAAGGCTACGCGGCGTATCCTCGACGTTCTTCATTAGCGCCTGGGGAATAGTAGAGACTCTGACATCAGGTGGTACGGGGTGCAGAAATTCATGCTCCCTCACATCAACTCTGGGTTTGGAGTGTTGACATCTCCTCATTACCTTCACGTAATAAATTTGCCACGTTCCAATAGATTGGACGATATAGACCCCAGGTCGAATAACTCTTAGAAGTAGGAAGCCATTGTCGGCAATAAATTCATATCCACCCTCACTCTGCGGCGAATTATGAATATTCAGTCGAACACTTTCGTATTTATGTCGAGTTCTAGAGCTCGCGGACATAGTCGTAAAGGGAACGAGTTCCGGTTAATTCATCCAGTAACTTACAACCAAATCATAGACTACTATGATATAAATCTATCCCTTCATACCACACCAACCAAAAATCTGGATAAAGGGTAGATAGGAATCTCTGTCTTCATATCAAATATTAAGGCAAAATCTGTTAGAATGTCAGAAAGCACCCCTGAATGAGGCCACACGTAGAGTGAGTGTCAGAAGCAGCAACTCTAGTGCTGTAAAACAACGGTGTGATGAGTTGTCCTGAATAGCGCTTAACCTTCTAGCCTCTTATGTAGGTAGGTAGGTAGGTACCTATTTATATATGCCTAACCTAGGTATCTACCTAGGTATACAATCATATACCTAAGTCGATCCTTGTTTCTGACTAGTCGTGACTTATCCTCTGACCAAGACCGTTTTCGGTTCATTTCTTTCCTTTATCAGATTTCTCCTAGTCCACCAACGCAGTTAAGGCTAACCCAGTTCCCAAAAGCCCCATGTCTAAGATAATTCCATGTATAATAAAATAAATTACCTAAATTGTCTATACATCTTGCGTTAGCGATGCTCCTACAATCGCATGACTTACTCTTTGTCATCTTCGCCGACAGTTTTCCGTTTCCTACCGCCTCTCTCTTACGTAGGTTGAATGCTCTGTTTACAAGCCATCTAAGATGATGACTTCGATCAACTTCTCTAAACTCTCTTAACCGATAGGGATACATTTCGTTAGCACCTTGGCGTGACAATTATGTACGGGGATACCTATCAATTTGTCGGCAGGTGCTGGCGCCCTGCGCGCGCCCAAACTTCTCCTGTGACTTACAGGTATGTAGATCCAATTCAATACTAATATCTTCAATCTTGAATTCACGAATATTTAAGGGCCCTACGTACAATTTGAGCCCATACCTGGACGAAGCTAGATTCCCGTTTCTAGATGCGGCCTATATGACTATAGATTCGGATTTCGACCACGGCTCGTGGAAATTCTTGCCATTTGAGCTAGGGGATTGCGAAGATCTCGAGAATTACAAGCCAGGGAGATTTCGCTCCGTGCATCCTGGTAATGTGTACGATGCACGCTACCGGGTTGTACACAAACGATTTGGCTTGCTAGAGATGCCACTGCGGATAGATGAGTTGCCTCGAAAATCGTTGCAGCTAGGGGTCGCCTACGTATATTATTCGTTCTGTAGTTGCGAGTCATTCTAGCATCTCCAGCTCCCGTCTTTTCGCCGTGGCCGACCGGCAATTTTTGGTTGACGGTCCGAATGGCTAACATCTTTGTCTCGTATCTTCAGTTCTTGGTCCTGATTTACCCAAACTTTCCAGAAGCATCCATTCTAGACTAAAACCGGCACCCGCCAGAGAAGTATCTCTTCAGGCAGCTCAGGCTCTTGCACTGCTCTATTCGAACAGAGTCTGCTACGGAGGTAAACAAATCGTTGTACTAGGTTGGATATCTGGGGTTAACTTGGCGGTAGACTTCACTGTGAGTAACATGATGTCGTTTCTCGTCGATAAGTTTAGCTCGTACGAAGAGGGACATTTATTTAAACTCTTCGGACGTCCTCAAACCGCCCCTCTTCAAACCTAGGTACTCTTCGGAACCTCCAGGACCCCGCCAACAGAGTGCCCTGGGATACCGGCAAAGTATCTCGCGCCAGAAGTCGCAGTTGGACGACCTGCAAGCTCGGCATCAGATATTCGGGCCTTGGGATGTGCTATCTTCCTAATATGGTCGGGCGATGACCTCTTCTTCGATTATAACACTGATAGCCCAGCCGACGTGCCTAGGCAAGTTGTCGAGACCCTAGGTGAACTCCCCGAGGATTAGCAGCAGACGAAATTAGGCAAGGAGGGATTGCCTGTTGTTGGCGGAGAAGGGGGTGAGCCGTTCTGGAGTTTAGAAGAGGCGCAGTCATTAGAACCGAGTATGGGATATCATGGATGAGCCATCAAGCCTGTTTATAGACCGCTCGGGTAAGGCCGTCAAAGCCAAAGATATGGAACCAAAACCTGCGTTGTTCGATGACGACGACGACGATGACGCCGCGCTTAGAAAACCCTACCCGGCCACGGTGGGCTCGATAGTATGGAAGCCAGCAGCGGTTTGTATTGACGGGAGCCATTTCGCAGCGTTTCCGAAGATATCGGATCCCGAGGCATTGTTATTAACCGATTTCCCATCCAAAGTCTTCACGCACGACCCGGCAAGGCGAATTACAGCGAAAGAGTTAATTTCACATCCTTGATTTCATCTAAGTATAGACTTAGTTAATAACCGTCCCTAAATAGTCCTGTCATTAACACGACACGGTTTCCGTAGAATTCAACTACACTTGTTGATCATCTAATCATCTCAATTATTATTATCTAGGTTAAATAACTACAGGTCTTATTTGAACCTTGATATTTATTTCTATATAAAATTAGGTGATATCATAAATCGTTACTATATAACAAGCAAGTAAATATATGTTATATTAACCTTTTATCACATTTAGTCTACGCTTCATTTATGAACATCAATGCTTAAGGGCGATGGCGCCAGAGCTTCTCCCCATGGGGATCTTGATTTCGAGGCTTGGCGACGGCTGACTACCCCAGAACAGATGGTTCAATAACAGGGGGCGAGATTTCCCTCACCAGCTAATCTTCAATTCGGGAAAGTTGCTTCCATTAATAATACAGCTCCTTTTAAGTTGCACAGTCCCAGTGGTCTGGATGAATACAAATATAGGTATAGGGGTATATTCACTCCGCTAAGCTCGTTGGCCCAGTAGAGGGGGAAATAAACCGTCGCGATCCATGGTACCATGTAGAACGAATGCTACACCAAACCGGCAGTACGAATACGGAGCAGAGACATATAATAAGCGTGGCTATATCTAGCTCGAGACCATCTCCTTTTTGCTTGGTATATGCATAGCAATGTACCTACCTTTATATGTGCCCAACCGCAGCTAAAAGTAGTAGTGGCAGGCTGCAAGGTGACCTTTCTAATCTGTAAGTCTGTCACATTCGCTTTGTGCTAATGGCTAGAGAGGCATGGGTTCGGTTGGAAGAAGGTCAATAGAAGCGAAAATAGAAGATTCCTCCTTTTAGATAATCGGGGCTAGGATCCTGATGGTCCATCCACTATGTACCAGATCCTCCTTATTTCCTTTCTGTTCTCTCTTTTTCTTATTGTCCTCCTTTTCTAACCGCGTGACCTTTGAAATTTTACCCTCGTAGAAGTGATGCCGACGACTAACACGCCGGTGATTGGTTCCTTTAGAAAGAGCCTAACAACACTTCATCAATTGACTTGGGGTCAATAGAGATTTATTATTACGCTAAGAAGCATGTGTGTTCGCACTTGACTGGCATGAGGAGCTATATTATACTTATTTACCTTACCTAGGACCTAGGTGCTTACATACCTACTTAGAGTATGAATGTAAGAAGAACGCAGTCGTCCCAATTGATTCTCGTCGACGTCTGAAATAGATGCATTAGAGTTGGAGGGGATAATATACAGTAATTGGTAAGAGCATGTAGTATTGCCATCCCCGCTCCTTGCTCCTTTTAGATAATCCCCGTTCCCCATCCCCATCCCCATCCCCATCCCCCAGATCTATTCCCAGGTCCACTTACACCCAGGGCCTACAGTACCTACTTAAGGCACTAACTACATAGTAGATTCAATTCGACCCCGTCCGACATATTTAGGTACCTCTTATGTTTTGTTCTCCCGGCCTCGATATATCGTCAAGCTAGGCCATTTTCCAAACGTCTGTTCTCGATTTGTCGAATCCCAGAGCGCCAGAAATGACTTGTTTATGGATCGTAAGGAGAGGGGAAACGTGTCTGCGTGTTCCTCGAATCACCTTACCGTATTTCCGATTTCCGTGAGGCACTACCGAACGCCTACCTACCATATTGTTAACCTACGTATTGTACACACAGCGTGACATACGTTTTGATGAAAATAGAATTGTCGCTCATGCTCACCCTCCTATTTAATTTAATTGGACTCGAGTCTAAGGTTAATATATCCTCCCTACCTTCCCAAATGCTCGATACATAGTACTACCTGTATAGAAATATGGTTTAAGGTTCCTAGATCACCCAGTAGACGGGATTGACTACTGATCCTGGTATGTGGATTAGGAGTAGTTACAGCTGCAAATAGTAGCTGAATGCTATGTACTGCTGCTTCTTCGAGGCACAGCAAAATATGCATACACTAGGACGATATTCCGTCCTTTGCCTAAGCCGAGAAAGATAAAAGTACAACGTCGTAAGCTCGTGTCTTCGTGACGGCAAGGATTGATGGAGGTAGGATGTGGGGAAAGGAAAAAACGGGCTTCGGCAGGGCTAGGAAAAGCCAACCAGTAGACGATCCCGAGTTTGCTCTCTGGCAAACTCCGGGGGTTAGCCTGCCCGGAATGTCTCCTTGTCTCCCCTGTCTCTATATCTCTCTATTTTTCTGTACTGTACATGAATACTAGTATATCCCCGAAGAGGGGAAAGCTAACGTCGGGCTCCTCTGTCACCGTTGGACCCCAATGGACATCGTTGTTGTCAGTGTTGCCAAAATCGTACCACATATTCGACGTAGTTATTGTACGTTCCATGTTCCATAGTAGGTAGTATGGAAATCAACATGTAGGCTCTTCACTTCCTACGCGCTTCCCAATTTTTCACTGTACTCGTTAGGACTCGGCTTTCGCAATGTCTGTCTCTTAAAGCCGCGCGTTGTACAGTACAATATACTAAACATCTTGTTTAATGTTAATGGACGGATGTGACCTTACGGGTTATCTACCATACCTATTATATCGCAAGTCCCTGCATACGTACCACTTTGTACTTCAATATTTCCGAATTGTGCGCGAAGAGGGAAAAAGAAGAAGAAAAACAGACGTGTCACCAATAGCGAAAATGGAACATCGGGACTATGTCAATTTGACCGTCTAACCCTTGTTAGCCATTGATTTCCCCTCCATCATACGATTTTATCTTTTGCATTCCCTCTTCTGAGATCGATCCCCGGCTCTCGTTTTCTTTATTTTAGCCACTCACATGGCGTCCTTAACTTCACCCACATGATTCGGTCTTCACGTGTATAACACTCCAGAGGCTCTCTCTGGCCCAACTAATCCCTGCCGTCTTACTTGTCTGTTCATACCTTGTTTATGGCGCTGTCAGTTCAAACGTCTTCAGCTTCAAACAGCAACCAGCCGTTCTCCCACCGGAAGAGGAAACCCTCGCTAGCATCTGTCATCTGACAAGCCGCTGCCATACCTAACCCATCATCCGCTGACGCTGACGACGACTTCGGTCCTTCTTAATTGATAATCTGTTTAAGGCTGTTACCCATGGTGATGTACATAGCTGTCTAACCTTAGGTATTCTCCCGTTGAACTTTTTACCAAACAATGTCACCAATAAAACTACCTAAATATATAAATATATATATAAAATCATTTTTTTCTTTCACGATCCTGTTTCCTTAACGTATAATTCATATTATTATTATTATTATTATTATCATTATTATTTTATTATTTTCTCTTCTACCTTTCTCACCCATGTCCACAGGATCTGCACCTCGTGCCACTTGCAGCACGGCCCTAGCAATAGCCTAGGATAGGTAGGTAATTCGTAGCCAATGCCCTGGGATACCTAAACTAGCCTAACTAGCCTGGTGTGTAGATAGTTTACGTAGCATTTGTAACTCGAAAACCAAAGGAGGAAGAGGGAAAGAGACACAGGACGTATACAAATGCAGACAGATGCACTTGGAAGCACATATACGCATATACATACCTACACACCTCTGGTACCAGCTGTCGGGATAGGTATTCCCGCCCCGAAAATATCCATCCAAGGGCCAAGGTATTGTACCTATGTTATGTAGTATGAAGTACCTAACGGTTAGTTAATGTATAATACTAGGATCGCTTTCCCCGGGTTTAACGCAGGCGGTGATCTTCAGCGTTCCGTCCCTCTCTCTTATTAAGCCGCCTAGCCAATCTCGCTGCCTCGGCGCATTCCCCTTCATACCATCCATCACCCTACAATACACAATTCCGTATACCCTCAACAGAGATAATATATATGGTAATAGTCGGTGTTGACAATTTTAGCTCCCTACCTAAGTACCTACCTACTTATCTACAAGATCCAATATTTGTTCGCACAGTAGAGGATACCGTGCTTCGACTTCTACTCTCACCCCAACATCAGTCGTGTTTCGAGCTTGATGAAGCATCACGGTCCGCAACCTCTGGGGTCTTCTTGCTCACGGCCAATTTACGTTAGCTATAGATCAAAACGTTTATTCCGGCCAAGTCATAGTGGGTGCATCGAGCTGCAAAAAGCCCTAGGACTTCGTACACCTTGAAGCAATACGAAGGCACATAGAACTACCCGCGCGATCATGACACACTTCCCAACCTGAGCCAGATTCCTTCCCTCCTCTCTTCGACATCATCCGTGTTGATTCCTTTCTTCAATATTATTTTTCGTCCTCGCATATAGCTCACCAGAGTGCTTAAGCACTGGTCGGATAGGAGTTACTATGGTCGTTAAGCTAGATGCACAGCAGACGTCCTTAGAACCCTTTGGACTTCCTTGGTCCTCCCGTCACGCGCGCCTTTCGGATGATGATCCGGGCCTAGGTAATAGTAGCAGGTCTCAGTACTTCCGGATTAGTGCGTCGGCGCCCAATTCGCCGCCAAACGTTGTACGAATTCTAAAGGCCGGGATCGGCAGTGATAATGGGAGCGACGGTAGCAGCGGAAATAAGGACCAGAACCGTGCCGACCGCAGAGTTATTAGCTCCAGCTCCCGCTTGGCAAAGATCCGAGTAGAACTTCAGTCATGCAAATCCCAAATCCCGGCTGCGGTATTGTCGACGGAGGGCCGGCCGGAGCCCAGGAAGGCGAACTCAGCCCCAGTGGTTCTGCAGTCCCGGTCCGGCGCCGGCGAGGAAGGCCAAGAAGAGCACAGCAACGAAGTCCCCCTAATATCTAGGGTTGATTCGGCTCGAGCCCTGGTGGCAGCGGCGTTTAACGCTACAGCGCCAAGCGAAGAAGGAAGGGACAGAACGATATTTTGTTTCCCCCGCGAGCTGTTTGCGCCGTCGTCCCTCATCTTCCGCCCCCCTAAGCGGGGGCGTGCATTGCACGATGTTGACGGGCCCGGAACAGGTGGGCTCCCATGTAAGAAGCGGCGGCTAAGATTGCATTTGGTGACAAGTAGGCTGTCGTTACCATTCTCATGGCCAGCGACGCACATTCTGAACCGCGAAAGTGGTGACGATTCGCCTGTACTTAGCCACTTCCTTAAATTCGCTGCCATTGGCTCCTTGAGGAAAGCTGGCCACCAAAGCGCGTTAATCCGCAAAGCGGCCATTCTCAACCGAGTGAGGATTGGAGTGCGGCAGGCCGCTGCACTCAGAGGCCACACGGTGATCGCTGGGATGGCGGCTAGAGGAAATTCACTGAGCCATGGTTTACAACTGGTGACGACGTCCAGTAGTTCAACAGGGGCGCGTTTTCCTGGCCATATTCCCAGTCCTTACGACCATCCGATGCCTCCGGCATGGCGACCGCATACGACCTCGTTGCATCCTTCATCTATCGGACCAAACCCTTTAGTTCGGTGTATTTCTACGAGCAGAAAAGGCAGCCCCGAGAATAGGAGCCCTAGCCCAGCGGCAACTTGCCCATCCCCTCCACCGCAACCGAATATTCAATCGAGCACGCCAGACCCACCAACGCAAGTGGAAGACGATGATATCGCATTTCCTTCTCCGGACCTTGAGACTCGATATGCTGACTTTTCGGACGATGATTTAGATGATGTATATGCCGATTTCGGAGTGATATTTGGCTCTGGTGCGCGGTCACCCGAAGATGGTAGTGGGAACAGTGAGACAACCAGTGGAGAACATTTTTATGAAGAATACTTAGATGAGCTAGACGGAATCCGATGGATAGCGTGAGGTATTATGAAGTTCTGAAAATATTAGCGATTTGCCTGGCATATTCTTTGGTTGGATATTAGGGAGATTGAGCGTTTCCTTTGCGGTTGATTTAGTGGAGGAAGATTAGCATGAGGTCTTTTGGTAATTAAAACGAGACAGGAATTGGGAAAACGATAAACTGAATGCATCGTTGTTAGGAATAGAAGTATACCCGGGCCTCGCGGCGGGTTCGAATCAATAAAAAATAAAGTATCAAGATCAAGGCAATGGCCTCTTCTGCAAACCAAACGCAATGACCGGTTCTTTACTATTATATCCCTATACCGACGAATAATTAATAAATGACTGCTTCCTCTTTGATTTTAAAGTGAATGGTGAACTGATGAACAGTGTGTCGCATCTAAATGTTAAGAATATGAATGTTAAAAATATGAATACCCGGCATTTGAAATTGCCAATGCAAGATATTGTATGTGTGCTCTCAGGTTTTCATATTTTGATTATGTTAGGACCCCATCATGGCGATATGTTCACCAAAACCTGCTTCTTCTAAGTACCTAGGTAGTCAACAAGTCTATACCTATCTGCCTAGGTAGGTTGGGCAAGTATTTGAAAGTTGAAATATGATTCGGGCTGAACACCTTCTAGTTTGCGGCCTGTAGCCTTTTCGCGCGATCTAGAGCAATATCAATCATGGCCTAGGACATAGGTCGGGTCAAGATGGGTCAGCATAAGAAGACAATTTTACGCCTCGTCAAAGCACTTCTCGTTGGAACAATATTAACCTACCTGGATAGCTTCTCGCTGTTCAGCGAATATGTCACCACGGTTGATACGTTCCCGCATATTCTGCATAATTATGTCACGGCTTCGGCCGTTGACAAACACTATGTATCGTAGTCCAGGAAACCGAGCCTCATACTCTTCGTTTAGAGCTTTCAGTCTCGCAGCCTCTCCTTCTTTCACATCAGAGGCGCTATTTGCGTTTAAATGTGCTTGTTCAGCCCGACTTTGTGCGCTATCTACCTTCTCCTCGCCTAGACGCGGATGTGAGCTCAAGATGGCATGAAGCTCTGCCCTCGAGTCAGCAGTCGTTGGATTGTCTGCGAGCTGGAATAGGAGATCCCCGACATATTCGATAAGAGATGGGTAAGATGAGAAGGGGGTGCTATTCCGGATCGCCGGGACAGCTATTAGGTGAAGGTCTTGAGACGGCTCAAAGAGTAGATCAAGTGTGAATTCGATTTTATTATCATCAGCCTCTTGAAGCGAGGTAACGGGTGGTAATGCTATTGTTGCCATTCCGTGAGATGTATTAGGTACCTAGGTAGGGAGGTAGGGAGGTAGGTAGGGAGGTAGGTAGGTAGATATGTCTCTTAAGCCTTGAGCCTCCAAGAGATACCTTAACTAGGTACTTACAATTAGAAGGGATACCTAGGTACATGGAACATGATAAGAACCTAGGTTATTGCATGTGCTACCTAGGTAAGGTAGGTACCTATGCACCTAGGTAGGTACCTAAGCCTGTGGTATTAGTAGGTACCCATTTCGCTGATTTACACAATAGTTTCAATCGATCTTACCTAAAGGTAAGGTATGTATCAATTAATGGTGGGGTAGGTACGAGGTGGGGTTAAACTGCTGACTGCCAACAGTACGTACTATGTACAGAGGTATCTTGGGAAGGTACCTAGGTACCTCATCCTACCTACCTCTGAGCCACGCTACGGATAAAACAAGGGCCGCTACATGGAATAGGAAGATGTACCTAAAGTGATGTACCTCCTACTTCCAATGGAACTGACAACCTGGTACGGGTCAACTTCGGGTTAGCTTTAGTAAACCAATCATTACAAAGACAACATTGCGCCTGGGAACCTGCGAAGCTTTAGAGCTAAGCAACCGCTGAACTTGGGAAATTTTATTGACTGAGCTCAGCCTAGCCAGCAACTAAACATCATCAGACTCAATTACCTGTAGTCTGAGATCATACGCGATGCTGTGTTCTCGTAAGTACCTACATATGCACTACAGCATTACGTGTTTGCTTTTATTTATCTATTTCTCGACATGTCTAACGCAATTATAGTTTCCGGTGAAGCTCCTCAAGAGCCCGTCGTTTCCAAACTGTCAGGTGAGTTCGCGTAGCAATTCTTCGTATTTGCGCTATCAATTAACTAAAGTACATCGTTCAGGCGCCATATTTGAGAGAAGACTGATCGAAAAGTATATCGAAGAGAATGGAAAAGACCCAGTGAGCGGAGAGGACCTAACCCTCGACGACCTTTTACCCATAAAATCTTCACGCGTCGTACGACCTCGACCGCCCACTCTGACCTCTATACCAGCCCTCCTGTCTACATTTCAAAACGAATGGGACGCGCTAGCGCTAGAAACCTACAACCTTAGAGAGCAGCTATCACGAACACGAGAGGAACTTGCGACGGCCCTCTACCAACACGATGCGGCTGTCCGCGTTATTTCAAGGTTAACTAAAGAAAGGGATGACGCGCGTGATGCGTTGTCAAAGGTGACTGTTTCGGCAGGCAGCACAAACAGTGGTGATGCCATGGCAGTAGATGCTGAGGCCTTGCCTGAGGAATTGGCCGCCAAGGTAGACGAGACACAAGCAAAGTTCGTCCTACAACTATCTTCCATCAAAGAGGCATGATTTGGCTAACATTGGTAGATTATCCAAGAGCCGAAAGAAGCGGCCCATCCCTGAGGGGTGGGCAACAGCAGAAGACATCGCTTCATTCGCAGTCGAAGCGACAAACTCTCTTCCCGTTCATCAAGCTACCACGGTTAGTGTTGAGGCCTCATATGCCGCTGTAGGTGGATTGCAGGGTGATGTTGCCATATATTCGATTGAATCGGATAAGGTTGAGCGTTCATTACAAGTCAACGAACCCGTGACGGATTCGATATGGGACAGTTCTAGAATCTTCTTTTCGACATCCAAGGGATCCGTCAAAGTATATGAGAATGGAACTGAAATCGCGTCGTTCTCCGATCATGCTGGCCCGATTACGGGGCTTTCTATTCATCCAAGCAAGGAAATATTGGCGTCTGTAGGTTCCGACAAGAGCTTTGTGTTTTATGACCTAGCAAATTTGCGCCGCGCTACACGTGTATACACCAATTCTAGTAAGTTGACATTTGTAACCCTATATGTTGGTCCGGTTGCTAAATTCCACTATAGCCTTGACAGCTTGCGCCTTTCATCCGGATGGCCATCTCTTCGCCGTTGGCACTAACGCTGGCGAGATCAAGCTATTCATGACTAAGACAGGCGAAGAAGCTGCCTCGTTTCACCTAGGCGCTCCCGTACAAGCGATAACATTTTCCGAAAACGGTTTCTGGTTTGCAGCCACGGCAAAGGGACAGACCACAGTTACTATATTTGATCTTCGTAAGGAAGGTCAGGCCGCACAGGTTAAGGTGTTAGACGTTGGTGGCACAGTACAGGATCTAGCATGGGATTATTCACAACAATTCCTTGCAACAGCTGGACCCGCCGGAGTGACGGTGCAACAATACAGTAAAAGTTCCAAGTCTTGGTCGGAACCTTTACGATCAGCAGTTAGCGCAGTCAGTGCCAGGTGGACTGCAAACGCTAACAAACTTGTGGCCGTTAATGGAGATGGAGTGATTAGTGTTCTTGCAGCTAAAGAGTAGTAACCCGAGCATGGAAATTTTGAATTGGTGGAAGAAAAGGAATCTATCATAACCAACCACTGGATGATGGGTAACTTAAGGTGTTCATGTATAATGTAACAAATGTATCTACAATGATACATTTTAATAGCAAAAGGGAAAAAAATGAAAGTGAAAATAACCCCATGACATACCTGCTTGTAGTTGAGTAAGAAGATTCAGAAGTTGAAATAGCTAACTTATAAGATATTGTTCCTTACATATTAAGGTAACTACCTGGGCACCTACTTACCTCGGTATCTGTAAGTCAAGGCATTTCAACTTTTCTAGCATTACTTAAGTGCAAGTAATGAAATATATATTAAATGCAATACACTTCTTAGAATAGTGTTGGTTTCTTGGACATATACAATACAAATCAAAATTAAATTAAATAACCTCTCTTGAAATATTTTGATTGTTCTTATTACAAAGTTGAGATGAAGATGAAGATCTGGAGAACCATATCTTCAAAATCTTGCAGCGAGTTGCAAGGCATCTTACTTACCTAACATATTAGATTAGAAGCTATGATATATGGGCTAGCACAACGTACCAAGCGGATTGTGACAGTTCTATTAAGATTATGAAGTACCTCAAACCTTTTCTCTCGAAAGAAAAGCAACGTTATTTTTAGAACTAGTTATACCAACATTCTAAACCCGGTTTGGAATATAGTTGGGTGTTTCTAGATAGCATTACCCTTATATAAGGGGTGGGCTATAACACACATTACGTGGGTAAATATCTAACCTAAGTAAGTACCTACATACCTGTATATTTCTATACTGTATCATTACACGTATGTAATTGGACCGAGACCCAATATCTATAGAACATGTTATTTACATATACTTGCTGCACATATACGAAACAGGCTTGGCTCGTAAGGCTGCCCCGTGCGGCTGTCCACTAGCTCTGCGGGGCAATGCACTAGACCTATGTACAAGCAGGACAGACCTTATCTAAGTACAGGTACCTGATGCATGTGCCCACTTTAGCAGAATCGCATCCATGGGAATAAGAAGCTCAGTTTCTTATCCGCCTGAATTTATTTGAACTATGTAGTACAAAAAATTTTTAAAGAAATTTTTATTTAAAAGAATTAAGCCATTTTCTTATATTAAGTTACTATGATCTCGATATGGCATAAATTCTCATGTTAAGGCATCTATTCTAACGGCATTTTGCTGTAGAAACCAGCATACCTAACGTGCTAAATACCTTATCTAATGTAAGTACTTAATTTTTTTTAGTCTGTGATGCGGCGTCATCCCTGCTGCAAGTAACAGGTAGTTAATGTTTTAATAATTAGAACCTCTGCGCACATACAGTAAGAGCGAACTACAAGGCTCGCGTTAATATGAATTTCGCCATTAAACATCGCAACCGTTCCCAAGCAGGCCAGCTTTCTACTCTCTTCCTACTGTGAACCAATTTAGGTTTACTTTTCTTTAGCCCCCTCTCACCATTTTTTTCTTTTCTTTAATTACCAACGTTTAATCCTACCACCCACTGCCTTATCAACTCCTTCTCTTCGTAACGTCTACAACGTGGCGCGGTGCAGCGGCAAGCATACGTTAACGGAGACATACCACTCCTCTATACGTCGTTACGAGGAAAGCGATGTTTGTTGATGCGTTTTCAATGAAATAATAACGCGGGATTGATCTCAAGAAATTTCTACCATAGCAGTCCCGCACAATTAAGTCTGGTTGGTGAGTCTGATCTCTATCTGATGTTTTGCGGGTTCGCATAATTCGTGCGTTGAATCGGCCAGCATCATCTATTGCTCTAGGTTACTGCCATATCTTTCTCGTATTGAACGCTAATATTCGGTCAATACAGACTCATTTACAAGTTGTTTCGATATGGCCGAAATCGCCGATTCCGATCTTCCAGATCCTTTATCGTCGTCCCCTCCAGGCTTTGTTATTGGAACTCCTACATTGTCTTCTCAGGATATAGAATACCTTGATGCGGATTCGACTATGTCCGAGTCCTCCTCCAGTGTCCAGGCACACCCTCGACGCGCTTATGGCCAGAGTCCCCTGCATAGTAGTAGCTCAGCTCCCGGTATTGCATCTTCTCGCATATCCTCCAGTGAACCGGAGGAAACCGTAGGCTTCGCCGAACATATTTATTCTAACGATTCCCCGATAGACAGTGATAATCTCTTGGATAACGGATACGACCACGAGTACGACGAAATAGAAATCGATGACGATTTGTTCGATGCGTATGACTCAGAAGAGAGTCTGTTCGTTAATGATCGCCCCAATAGAGAGGGTGATATTAATCCAGCTGATCGCCAATCCCCTGTTTCGTGGTTGAGCAGCTCAGAAGATAATAACATTATAGAAGACTACCTACCGCCTAGAATGGATCGGGTTAGAGAGCTGCAGAACATGCGGGATGAGTTGGTAGGGATGGAGGTAGAGCAGCCTAGAAACCCCACTGCTCGTAGACAAAGACGGGAAGTCCAAAGACAACTTGAGGTGATTGACTTGACGGGCGATAGTCCTGTTCAACCCGCCCCTCCGCCTCATCCCGCGAATCTATCTGCACGACGCTCACAACAGAGAGGCACTCCCCCCCGATTAGAACGAAGTGACGCTAGCTACGTGAACCCTCAGACCGTCATCGATCTCGTTTCGGATTCCGACGACGAACCTACAGTAATGTCTGCTCCTGGAAGGAACGCCCCTCATTCTCTCCGTAATCCTCGGCGGGGTGAACAAAACCGAAATCAAGATAGGCCACGGCAATCAGCGCAACCCGAACCCGCACGCCGCAACACTTTTGACCAGCTTCAACATCTCATGACTCATATACCCATTCTTCGCATTCTCCAACACAACCCGATGGCGAATAATCACCACGACGATGACCTAGTTGTGATAGGTCAGCGTAATTTGCTGCCAGAAATGATGGCGCCGCGACCCAACTTCCCTCCGATCGACCTTGACTACGAAGTCCTTCCTTTTCCGGGGCCGCCGCCGCCTGCGCCGGCGGGCGCTTACCCGAAGCCTGCCCATGAGCCTCCGAAGGAAACAAGACCAGGTTTCACGAGAGTTACAGGCGAAGATGTCGTAGCTATCTGTCCCAGTTGTGACCAAGAGCTGGCATATGACCCGGACGGCGATGTGGGTAATGCGGATACACCTTCCAGAAAAGGCCGCACGAAGAAAGATAAAGCTGAACATCACTTTTGGGCCGTTAAGGCCTGTGGGCACGTAAGTATTTGTGCAGTCGCCTATTCAAATAAAAGCATATATTAATTATATCTTTAGGTCTATTGCAGAAAGTGCTACGAGTATCGCAAATCCACAGCCAAGAATCGCGTCCCTGTAGGTTTCCGACCTGACCCCAGTGGTGCCAAGAATAAGGTAGTTTGCGCCGTTGAGGACTGTAGCTCTGATGTGAGCGCAAAGGCCGCCTGGGTCGGTATCTTCCTATGATACGTAAACCTCACTCTACTTCGACGGGCCGGTTTAATCTAATTCGAGATACTGGATACTCGACTCGTGATATTTCAACGGCCTTGTGACAACTCTCCAGTACTCATCTGCATCATATGGCGTTCAATTCAGGCGGGGGTAAGGATTATACACATGGGAATGACGGCCGGAAGGGAATTCGGTTTGTTCGATATCCTCACATTTTATTCATGGTTAGGCACCTCCTTTCTATATTGTGCGCCTTTGCCGCGCGTGGTCCACGGCATGTGTTTTCCACACTCGGACTTAACTATGTTTACTAGCTTCCCCACCATCACGAAGATTCGGCATACGGATTGAGACACTATGAATTTGGTAGATATGATGGACGGAAACAGTGTGTTTTAGGTACTTAGGTCGCGTCGCGTCGCGTTGCGTGATGTCGCGCTGCATCCTAGTCTATGCAGTGGTGACATTCGACTAGCCTATATACCTACCTCCTACACTAGCTACCTAGACAATAGACGCATCGTCGTATTCCGAAAGTTCGTAAAACTTCAGGGAGTGTTTTCTTTTTTTTTTTTTCTATCTCTAGCCACGTAATTACCTTGCTTTGCATCGACCTCAGTTTAGGAGGTAAAGGAAAAAAAAAAAAAGTCCAGCGACGCACGTGCATTCAGAGGTAGTATGATATGTAAGTAATGATGTATTCAAGTATTCAAGTCCCTTTCACAACCTTAGGATTATACCTACTAGGCATCTTCTATCATGTTTATCTGGGTAGCTGCCTCCTGACTGACTCACCCGTAACTGCCGTAGAGAGAACGTAAGCTGCAAGCCGTAAGCTGGCCACATCCGTTCTTACCTCCTTATATCTGGGTAGCTAGGTAGTGCCTACCTTTTACGCAAATTACGGACTTATGCTCAAGGCCTACGGTATTACTTACCTAATCTACCAGCAAGGAAGATAGCAGGGGTTTCAGTGTGTTGCAGGATTAGTGCTGACACAAATCTTTTCCTTTTTTTCTTTCTTTTTTTCCCCTTTCTTAACAAGAAGGCTTAGGCCATGCCCGGGGCCAAGAGGGGGACTCTCGTACGAAGATCTAGTTTGTCGATTATGCTCGATCTCTAACATATTTTGACTTTATTCTGAAATTTATTCTCTCTATCTACGTTCGCATCTTGGTACGTTTATGTTTACATCTATATCCATGAAGCTAATCTATTCAACCGTCATAGGTCACATCCGCATCCGTTGATATATCACTCGTATATCCCTTATCTATCTCAGATGGTCCAATAGTTGCCAACTATGTTCACCACTTTCCTAGGTCCGTCTCCAAGATCTAGTGAATCCGGGGCGAACTCCGCTTCTCCAAATGGGTCACAGCCACGGCCCCGGCAGAAACGGAGCCAGGTAGCGCGCGCCTGGTAAGTTACGATACGTGTATACGCCTACGCGTCTATACACTTATACGACACTATTCCCATATGTCTACTAAACACGTACATCTATACGTCCCATCTATACGATCACCTGTCTAGCCTTACCTACACATCTCTGTCCCATTGGGTCATCTCATATTAACTCTTCCTAGTGATTACTGCCGCGTACATAGAATCAAATGCGATAATAATCATCCATGCCTCAACTGTCAAAATAGAGGAGGCCAGTGCAGTAATGATCGTACGAACGGAGTCCGCACACTACCACATGCGTTCCGCGAGATAGAGCGCTTAAAGCAGCGTAATCAAGAACTTCAGAAGGAGCTCGAAAAGGAACGCAGTCGTAATAGAAATCAGCCTGCTACCCCCGCCGGAACCTCTAGTTCTCAGCTCCCAACTCCCCCGAATATTTCATCTGTGTCAAGAGCCTCCATCACAACCCCGTCGGGTCCTTCTTCGTATGATGCCGTATCTTCCAGAAGATACTGGGAAGGCATCTATACTGATACGGCTAGATCCGCATCTAAAACTTGGTACGGTCCCGCATCATTGCTATATTTTATAAGTCGCTTGCATGCCTTCCTTGCTTCGACGCTGCAGCATCACGTTCCCGAGAGATCATTGCAACCAAACTCGGCGAGCAGACTGCTGGATGGTCCTACGAGCCCACCAGATAAACGGACAGATGAGCGGGATCAGGTGCCTCCTGATGACCCCATCAAGGCTAAGGAGTATTTGACTGCTACACAGGAAGAATACTTTCTAGACCTTTATTGGCAGTCACATCACACTTCTCTGCTCGTTCTCGATGAGGACGATTTTCGGCAACATTATAAATCATTATGGGTCGGATCGAGAAAAAGGCGCAAACCATCAGCTCTCGTTGATATTGTTATAGCTCTATGTATGCAGTATGGCATGGCACGGGGCCGGGGTAGCAACAACTCGGCGCTGGGAAATGCCAACGTTGACACCGATGATGCGACGCTTGCTGGTCGCTGGCATTATTGCCGTTGTCAAAACCTTCTAGCTTGCGAGTTGGAGAGTCCTACTATATCGACTTTACAGTGCAATATTTTATCCGTGGTATGGCTATGTTGCGCTTCTTTTCAAAATATGGCAGATAGCACCTTGGCCGTCACGGCAAGGACAGCTCAGATGCTTGGCCTTCACCTACCACCGCCACCGAATATGCCCCAACGCGAGAAGGAAATGCGAAAACGCTTATGGTGGTCCATCTACGCCGCCGAGACTAAAACTAGCATGAAGCTAGGTCGGCCCTTTATGCTCCACCTGTCGCATGGGAGTTGTGGCCTGCCAGCTGACGACCACGAAGCCGCCGCGCAATCGGGGTCAGGCTTTGCGCCTTTAGACGATGATGTCACTTGGCTGAGCTGGAATTTACACAATACGAAGCTTCTCCTCGCTGTCCGCGACGTATATACCGCTTTTTATGATAAGTATCCGGATTTCGTTGAGGCTGAAGGTGGCCAGACGATTTATGACGCACCTACAGCCATGGAGACATACGCTGAATTCCTTATCGTACGTATGAGGGCTCTTGAACAGTGGGTTAAGGACTTGCCCAACGCATTGAAGACCCAGCGTAAAAACCATGGTATCCCCTTTTCGACAGATCTATCACCGGTAGAGATCGAACAGTTCGCCCCGCTCTGGGTGCAACGCCAACGTCTGCTACTGGAGTTATTATATCATAATCTCTGTACAAACTTGTATCGACCGTTTATATCCTTCAAGAGGTCTTCGACCTCAATATTATCAACCCAGTCTTCGTCACTTGCGGAATCCTGCGCGCGCAGATGCGCAGGCCATGCTATGGCGCTCACGCATATTATGCGACAGATACTATCAACAACGGATATACTTACCGGTTGGCAAGAAGCTTTTCAATGGGAATGGAACGTTGCTATGACACTTGTTGGCTTCGTCCTCTCTCATCCTCATGATGAGTTGACACTAACAGCGCGAGAAGCTATAAACGTATCAGTTGATGCTCTCGGTATTTTCGGCAACAGCTTTTCCGTAGCTGCGAGTGCGGCTGGACTAGTACGTGAACTCAGTATAACAACGGATCATATCATTATGTCCCAGTCTATAAATGAAGGGGACGGGCTTATAGCTCAGGAGGGTCAATCCATTACCATGTTGTCCCAAAACGAACAAGCAGGTACAGCTATGGGTCCGGTGGATGTTGGATTTCCTATATTCGACGAGGACACAATTGCTGCAGTGCAAGGCATCCTTGCAGAGTCCATGGATCTTGCATTTGCTGTTGATGGTTACAACACTACGAATGTTTTATGGCCGAACATAGACCCTACGGAATAATAAACTACATTAGGTACTTACATTAGGTGCTAATACACCTGGTAATATAGGTATGTAGTAGCCGGATTGGTGAAAATTATATGGAGTGTTATGTTATTAAGTAAACATATATAAGTACCTAACTTAGTTTAGGTACTTATTCACTTTTCCATAAAGAACAAATCCTTTCTCAGAATCACGCGTAATGAACACATAACCCAGTTAGTCTCCTTTATATGCGATCAATTTCATTTAATTATTATATTTTGAACTTCTTGTTATGTACACTCGTATCTAGGGGGTACGTACCTAGGTATTGACCAATAGGAGCTACTCCTTTTCTCTGCAAAAGACAATATGCTTCCGTGGTGTAAGTGGGGCCGCAAACCCGGGTTCCGAAAATACGGAGCCCCTCCGTATACAAAAGAACCGCATTTTCCAAAAGGAGTTACGGAAGAAGAAGGGCACGACAAAACGACATTCTCGGTCTGAGTCATAGTGGATAGTGATTAATAGGTGATATTTGAGCTGCGGCCCGCCCAGCCAAGAAAACAGTAGAACGAATCTATGGAGATAACTGAAAATTTGCTGGTATTTGGGCTCTAAACGCCGGGATGTCGGATCTACTGTTGGATAATCGCGTTTGATGCCAGATGGGGCGTCACCATAAGGCATGAAGACGATAAGTCCAGCAAAGAGTGTCAGCGTATATCTACATGATGCCGCAATTTAAAGGGGGATAAAAAAAAGAGCAGTTAATATAAAAATACCACCCTAACCGGCTCCTGGCCTGGGACTTCTCTCTGTTCTCCTTAGTGACCGCTTCCTAGGCGCCCAAGGACAAGACCAATCTAACGATAACGATGAGTAACGTTACCATGGAGCAAAAGACTGAGGAGACCAACCCTGAATCGACGCAAAAAGTCGAGACGGGCACGCCTGAGAACGGAAATCAGGCGCTCAATCAAGACACGCCGCGAAATGCACCTATCCAAGAGAAAGGAGAGCCGCAAGAGCGCTCCGTAAGGGGATTCCGCTGGTTCTTGGTATGTTTATCGATCTTCTCAGCCAACCTGCTCTTCGGACTCGATAACACCATCGCAGCCGACATCCAGGGCGCCGTGTCCGAAACCTACCAAAACACAGGACAACTAGGATGGCTCGGTGTGGGATTTACGCTAGGTTCGGCTGCCGGTATCTTGCCAATTGGAAAATCGTATGCCATATTTGACAACAGATGGGTATTCATTGCCTGTCTGACGAACTTCGCGGCTGCTAGCGCGCTGTGTGGCGCTGCGCCGAATATGAATGCTATGATCGTAGGACGTGTCTGGGCCGGCTTTGGGGGCTCCGGGATGTACCTCGGCACGCTGAATATCTCGACGGCTCTTGTTCTGCCCAAAGAACAGCCCGTATACGTGGCTGGCACTGGATTCATCTACGGCGCTGGAGCTATCCTCGGTCCCGTTGTTGGAGGTCTACTTGCCGATAGTGCTGCGACGTGGCGATGGGTAAGTCTTATAACAAGTCAATCGAGATATTGGATTTTTCGGCTAACATGGGCTAATATACAGGCCTTCTACCTCAACCTCGTCATTTTCGGTGCGATGTCGCCCATCTACTTGTTCCTGGTCCCCTCCGTCCCGCGTCGGCCAGAGATGTCCTTCCTCCAGAAGGTCAAGATGATGGACTGGTTCGGTATCCTGCTCAACTCCGCCATGTACTCCTGTTTCACGGTAGCTTTCCTTTTCGGCGGTGTCCAGTGGGCCTGGAATGACGGACGCACCATCACTTTGATCGTGTTGGCTTTCGTCCTACTTATCGCCTTCGTCCTTACGCAGAAATTCGCCATCTTAACCGACAAGGCCAACAGGCTGTTCCCGTGCAGCTTCTTACGAAACCCACAGCTTGTGCTCATGTACGTTCTGATGTTCTGCAGCGGTCTGAGTTTGTTCGTCGCTGTGTACTACATCCCGTTCTACTACTTATTTGCGCGAGGTGAATCGGGTACCCAGTCCGCCGTCCGACTACTGCCTTACATCTGTTTCTACGTTGCCGCCATCTTGATCTGTGGTGCCGTCATGGGCCGCGTGGGTTACCATATCGTGTGGTTCTTGCTCTCGGGACTGTTCTTGACGGCCGGTGCGGCTGCTATGTACACTGTGCACGCCGACACGTCGAATGCGAAGATTATAGGATTCTCGATTCTTCTAGCAGTCGGGATGACAACATCTCAGGCACCGTACGCGATAGGACACCTACTGGTAGAACCTGAACTTGCGGCAGATCTCATTCAATACATCAACATTTCGCAGGGTTCTTGTCAGCTAGTTGGTCTAGTCATTGCGAGCGCAATCTTCCAGGCCGAGGCGTTCTCTGGTATTCGAGCACTTTTGCCCGCGGACCACTACACAGATGCCGATATTCAAGCAGCTGTTGCAGGCGCGCGAAGTGAGGTTTTGGCGCAAGCGTCGCCCGAAGTTCGTGCCGCTGCTATCGACGTCATTGTCGAAGCCATCGACAAGATCTGGATTTTGGTTATAGTCGCGTCAGCCATATTCACGATGTGCACACTGTTCCTGACGCGCGAACGCTTTGTAAAGCCTAAGGGACGGCATGGAGACGATACGGGACCTTTGATGATGGTCTTCTAAAAGTCTCTACGCATTACCCAAAAATGGGAATCTATACAGGAGGTGTGTTGGGGATAAATAACCAAACGCCTTTCCTTGTATTAACTGTCCTCCATCAGTTACAGATGTGGAGGCAGGAAACTAGTAAATGTAGTCTAATAGCCATTCGTTCTCGTATTTGGTTCGATTTTAACTAACTGGCTTAGATGATAAAGTAGAGGCAAGTGGGCTGTCTTCAAAAGGGGCGATTATAGCTACGGGTTATGATATAGGTCAGGTTTATACTTCTCTAGTGCCTAATATGGCCATTTTAATATAATTTGTATACTACTCGATAACTCTCTCCTAGTGTGCTTATATGTCGATTATATGTTCGCGCTTTGCTCCGCTTACTTACTATTCGACCATCCCTAAGGTTGAGGGCGAAGGGATTCCCATAGTTCCTCCAATGTCGAACATGCGTAATACACGTCAAGCCATTACCATCGAGTGATCGTTGGATCACCTTCTCATCCCTATAGTCTATGATACTTTACCAACTCGGCATAAGTAATACACATGTTGGTACCAAAATACCTAGTAGGTATTTCAAGTTTTTACAGCATTTGACCCTAACAGTAGCTTACACCTTTCCGTGTCCTCCTGGAAATATACATTCTAAGCACTAATATAATAATCTACGGCGTCAGAGACCGCTGCTAGATGTTGCGAATAACAGGTTTATAGAACATTCAAAGTAGGTACCTACTTTTACTTGTCATGCTTAGTAGGCCAGTCTGGTTTGCCCTTATAGTAATTTCTCGAGCCATCCTTAAGGAATGGCCCTCTTCTAAACATAGGGCAGTACCCAAGAGTACAACGAGATGTTCTCAACAAGTTATTAGTAATGCATGATTGAAAATTTCGCAAGGCTCCGGATAGTAAGTCTTAGACGTCTGTGCAGTTTACACAGCTATGATTGAATTATATATTGGCGGACTTTACATAACTCCACCTAAATTCCAGATCAATAGATTCGGTACAGTTGCAAAAAACTTACATCATTTTTTATTTTTCGTCGGCTTCTTCTAGTATCGGTATACACTCGTCGGTGGGTTCCCGCACGTGGCAATTCCGGAGCTCCTTTAGGAAAAGAGCTTGATCGCGATCCACAACATCATTAGGAAGCAAAGAGCGAAGTAACATAAGATTATTAAAAATCAATATCTTCAGTAGCTCGAAATACACGAAGCCTTAGGGAGAGCTCCTTAGCTGTGGATAATCCAAGGTCCCTTGTAACGGACTTGGGGAGATTCGAGATGACTCGTTTTGAAGTAGGAAGATGTTAACCTAGTGAATAGGCTGAAAATGAGATTTATAATTTTATATAAAGAGTGATGTGACTACTTGCTTATGTCTCGAATTGTGTTAAACGTTAGACTCTAAGATTCGCTCAGCTGTATTTGAACATCAAGCCCCCCCCAAAAAACCCCTAATAGTTAGAGAAATGTCCCTCCCAAAGACCTTCAAGCGCGCAGTATTCCTTGGCAAGGGCGAGGACCTTACAGTCCAGGAAACTGCCTTAGTGCCTCCTGCAGACAATGAAGTTCTAGTCAAGGTTGAAGCATGTGGTGTGTGCTATAGCGACTATTACGGCCAATATAACGTAATGGGCGCTGGCTTTCCGATATGTCCCGGCCACGAGATTATTGGAAGGGTCGCAGCCATTGGTGGTGGCGTTAAGCGGTGGAAGGTTGGCGATCGAATTGGTGGCGGCTGGCATGGCGGCCACGATGAGACTTGCAATGCGTGCAGCAAGGGGTGGTACCAGATGTGCGATAACGAGCTCATCAATGGTGTAACTAAAAACGGTGGATGTAAGTCGTCTTGCACCTGCCCACGGATATTATTCTCTGCATATTTCAGACACGCCAGCGAGGGTAGCTAACGTATCTTTAGATGGCGAGTACTGCATACTGCGCGCAGAGGCGGCTGTCCGTGTCCCGGAGCACATCGATGCCGCCAAGTATGCGCCCATCTTGTGTGCGGGTGTTTCGGTCTTCAACTCTATTCGGCATATGAACGTCCCGGTTGGCGAAACCGTCGTGATCCAAGGCCTTGGTGGACTAGGCCATCTTGGGGTCCAATATGCTGCGCATATGGGATACCGCGTCATTGCCGTCTCCAGAGGCGCGGATAAAGGAAAGTTCGCGCGTGATTTGGGAGCTCACGAATACATTGACGCCAGCAAGGAAAAGGATGTAGGCGAGGCCCTAAAGACACTCGGTGGTGCTAGCCTAGTCGTGGCTACAGCGCCAACTGCCGACTCTATGACACCATACTGTATGTATCGACGATAATCTTCCTTAAATGGAGGCGGTCACTAACTCCCAACTGCAGTAAAAGGACTGGGCGTACTAGGCAAGCTTCTAGTATTGAGCATTCCCGGTGATTTAACTATCAACACTGTTACCATGCTCAAGTACGGTACTTCGGTGCAAGTTTGGCCTTCGGGTCATCAAAAGGATTCCGAAGACACCCTAGCATTTACTGAGCTTAAGAGCATCAACTGCATGATTGAAACTTACCCTCTAGATCAGGCACAAGCAGCATGGGGTATGTTTCTCCCACTCTCCATCGGTCGTCATGGTTAAACATTAGTTAACCCAATATCTAGATGCTATGAAGAAAGGCACGGTTCGCTTCAGGGCCGTTATTGTACCTTAGGGTGTACCAAATCAGGGAGTAAAAAAGGGATATGAATAGGCGGCCCAGTTGAACACCCAAGGGTACGCCAGAGGAGGAATAGTTATTCGTAATGGCTCGAGTTGAAAAGGTCGAGGTTACCTTGGTCAGCATATAACCCATACTCCCACTTGGCTTATTATCAGATAGACGAACATAGAGTTATAAACGAAATTAAAAGATAAAGGGAACGAATAGGCTCTATATACAGCTACCATAACCTTCGAGGTGGTGTCCATCAGGGTTCTGGGTTCGGAACGTATAGATGTTAGAAGAGCCACTCGCAGGGCTAACGGAACCATAGGTGAGGTACGGTCTCAACTCGATAATGGAATATTTCAGCAATATTTTGATTAATCATCGCGACTCCGGGTTTAACGACCTATAGCTACCTAGAAGTACAATACGTAGGTACCTAGCTTGCGATACTCAACTTAACGCGGGGAAATGAGCTTTCGTCCTCTTGAGTACTACTCTCTTGACCATACCAGAGACGTCCATGGGCTACCGGTGCTAACATGATCAGCCAAGACACATAAAGTCTTGTCATAACCCACTGCATCTATGGTATATCCTCATTGAGTTGCCAGAGCTTTCTCGCCCCCCTTGGATCCACTACATTCCCGCTCTCGTAACTGCTGTAGCCGGCGTTCTGAGAGGATCACCTCCGTAGCAACCTTGTACCGCAAGAGAATCTCACTAGTCGAGGGGGGCCAGGTCCTATTGTCCAAGTCATCTCGGAACGCCACCCATGCGTCTCTCATCGTTTCCAGATGCTCATCACCCCGTAGCAGCCTCTCTCGGGCCTTGAGATTCCGGTAGCGAATACGGATTGGAACGGCGCTAAGATCAACTTCCGTACAATTGTTGATAACTCCCCTTTCGAGGTGAACTCTTGCGTTGTTGATCCAGGTCGGAGTCTTGCGTGCCTTATCGGTTGATAAACCACCCGACATCTCGTACTGACGACTTCCCAAGCAAGATCCAGAGCTAAGGCATGGCAGTAACGATGATAATTTTGAAGTTTTACAATGGGGATCGGCCACTTTCTTCAATTCCCTTACGAAAAGGGGCTTCCTGCTGTCTTCAAGCTGGCTTACGATCCGTCTCATTCGCGGGACCTCCTTTCTCAACTCCCCAAGAAGCCGTTCAAGCCATGGATGAGCCTCCTCCCAAAACTTCTGACATTCTAGCTCAGCAGCGAGCTTTCCAGAGCTGATATACTTCCTCCGCGTCGCGCTCCACGTAAGTTGTCCACTGGGCTCGCAAGCGGCGTAAATCGCCCAGAGCTCGACATATCTCCAGATCTGCCAGCGCGCACTTATTAGTATGGCCATAGCTCGACTGATACATCGTGCTGCGTTCCGGGTGTGCTCCTCTTGGAGAAAATGAAGCTTCTTGGGGCCCTCAAGTTGAAACTTGAGATATAGGAGTTCTTGGTCAAAGTCCCGCGCGGTATCGAATATGCCCCGGAGTGTATTATTCTGGCGGACGCTTTGGAAGTGCAGGGCACGTCTACTAATGTTTGTTAAGAAGTCTGAATACTCGTCTCTCAGTGACTGGAGTACTTTGCGACGGCGTTCCTCCTGGTATATAGTCATCTCAAGTTCGCGAGCTCTGGTTGTGCCGGCGGCGCGCCCGTGTTCTTCCTTCTCTAGCAACGAGAAGGATGGGACACTACCCGAGCGGTAGCGATAGCGACGTTGGCTGTTCTGCATGGTAGCTCTTTTTTTTTTTTTCCTTATGATTTTGTAGTTGGAGAGAATAGAAGGCGGTTATTAGGTCAAGTTCTCTTCTTGTTTTATATCCAGTCGCGAGAAGATATCAGACTGTATGACAAGTGAGACTGGCAGATGTTTTCTCAACAGGTCATTATAATTTTTTTTCTACGCGGTGTGCTTCGGGTCTAATTCACACGTTCTTTCACTTGTGCCGACTAGCCCTAGGAGAGTCAATGCTCAACTCATTCGTCACTATTGACACGGCCGTCCGGTTTCGAGTCATTCTCACTAGCAAACTATCCAGCAACTTGCGCAACCTTAACAAACACTTTACACGAGATGAAATACCAAGTAGTAGACATGGAAAGTAAGTGGTCCCCCATGCACTTGTTTAAGACATCAGATCATACAGCTGTATCTTGGTCATCTATTCATCTTAAATCATGCTTCGTAATTGATTGCTATGTTGGGTATCATAGTTTGCGCCCCTTTCTGCTCCCTCGTATCCTACCCGCCCAGAGTATCATAAGGACCTACCCACCTATATACATATCAACCCAACACTCTAGAATGTGCATATCCCGATCCCACAATACAGTGCCGACGAGCTAAAGTCCTATTCCTATAACATTTCGTTGAGTACATCGTCCAATCCAGCCTCCCCATAATCCGTTTCCTGTGACGCAGTTACAGCCTGATGTTCTTGCTTGTGGTTCGTACGTTCGAGCAGCTCTAACATTTTCTGATACGAGCTACGTGACTGATTCTGCCGTGGACGTGCTTCATTCGTTTCGTTACCTTTTTGACTCTGGATACTTACTGTCGAGCTTGATAGCTGGTTGATAGACCGGGGCCGCGACTGGCCCTTAATTTGGTCGCATGGCCGGGCAGTCGAGTTTCCAGTTCTTGCTTCCGGGTTGGATGTGCCATGTTTAATAATGTTAATACATCCATCTTCCATCCCACATACAGGCGGCGACCAAGTGGAATTTTCATTCTCTAGTCTTTGGAGGCCCTTCGATTCTTGCTGCATAGTAGACCGGGTCGAGACGCTTTCCCACGCAATTGTTTTTACCCTTTCATTAGTATATATGCGATGAGCTTCTCGATCGCTTGAAGTAAAGAATGGCGTAGGTGAGGGCCGCGAGAGTGCCATATTCTTCTGAGCTTCTAGGGCACCAGAGGGCATAGTCTGGCGCTCCTGAGACGTCGCATCATTCGTCTTATCCGTAGGGTTATCGAAATTAACCTTCACCCTAGAACTATAGGTCGATGAACAATTACTTTCCGCGGCCGTATCTGGCGCCATATTGGCTTCGCATACCAACTTCGGCTTCTCAGCGCACTCAATATGATTTCCAAGTATATGAGCGTGAAACGATCGGCTTCTATCACAGGCTGCGCCTAATTTCAACCCTCTAGGCTGCTTTTTATCCGGTGGATACAATGGGGATGTTTTCCCATTCCCAAGATCTTTTAGATCTTGTGACGAGAGGAAAAAATCTTGCGTAGAGAAAAACGGCACGTCAAATGATTCCGATACTCCCGAGGAGTAGATGTTCACGGCAGGTGGCAAAGGAGATTTGCTTGCTTGTGTAGGGGGTACGTGGCCCTGAAAAGGTCCCCTGGTTTTTTCGTCTTTTATAACGGAATCAAGCCGATCGGGACTCGATTTGCTAGATAGACGCCCACCAGTAGGAGGCTTGTTCGTATACGCTTGGGATTTAGGCTTAGCAGTATTCCTTGTGGTTCCGAGTTTCGATTCTCCAAATATCTCCCTTATTTCTTGTGAGGGACTTGGGAAAAGGTCATCAAGGTGCCCGAGCATGAATAATTGGGTGTTTGTCGGCGGTAACTCCTCTTGTGTTTCCTGAAGTATGCGATTGCGTTTGCCAAGTTTAGGGTTAGGGTTAGAGACGGAGCGAGAGCTTGATGCATGAACTGGGTTAGGTGGGAAGATAGGCCCGCCCGAATCCACGATTCGTAGACGACCGCCGGGTTTAAATTTAGATGGAATGGGAGGAGGTCCCATCGGAGTTTTGGGGTGCCGAAAGGACTTCGATGAAATCGGCGGTCTTGTCTCCCAAGGTGTATTCATCGATGAATCTATAGCAGGACTTGCCGTTTGGTCTAGTAGTTTTGGTTGCTCGGGATCCGGGTCTTGGGGTGTACGGTTAGTTCTGGAATTGATCTCGCTTGTACCCAAGGGTTGGAGTGGCAGCTGATTAGATGGAGTTGCTGTACTCCCCTTTATTTTTTGCACTGGAAGCAACTCTTCAACAACTGCTATTGGTGAACGATAATAGCCCGGCGATTTTGAGGGAGATGGACTATTAGGTATTATATCTTCGTCTAGGAGAGAATTCCCGTCTGGATCGATAACATCTTTGAGCGGACTGGTTACAGCATCAACGGGTTCATTAAAAGATTTATCAAGGGCCATCGCGGCGAGGTCATCCGCATTAGGAGTTGCATTCCCTAACGATTGTTGCTCTTGAACTGGATCTTGCATCGCATTGCTAGACATCCGAGGAGTCCCTCGGACATCTCGGTCCCGGGGTGATGATGCTGAACAATTCAACATCCTCCCTGTAGAGCTCGGACTGTGTACCGAATCTAGAGGCACTGTCTTTTGCTTTTTCGGCGGTGGCTCGGGTTCATCTTCGTCTGATGGGGTAACGCTACCATTATCATCGCTCCCGTCGCTCCCGTCGCTCTCATCTTGACCGGCCCGATCGGTGGCAGGTGGATTTATGGTTGTTTGGCTCTCTAGCTTCTTCTTTTTATCGCCACGAACGAACCAGGAAATTGTAGCTTGCGATGGGCGAACATCAACTAAAGGTAACCCTTTCTTCTTTTTCTCGGCGCGCTCCTTTTCTTCTTTCTCCTTTTTCTTATCCCGCGCAGCCCTTGCGCGAGCCTGATTTTTCTCCTTCTCGAATTCTCTCCGTATGCGATCCTGTTCGAAGAGTTCCTGGCGTCGTTGTTCGGCTTTGGATAGCTTAGGACCCTTGTTGGTTTTTTGATATGCTTTTTTAGCCTGCTTAGAGGTCATAGGCCGTTTGCTAGGACGGGATTGAAGGGCATCGAGACCGCCATTGATGGCGCATGGCGCGTTTGGTATGATAGAAAAGGTGTTTTGACCAGGGGCCATCTCTTCTTCTCACATCACGCAACACACAACGATACGGGAAACGGTTGCATCTATCCGTAATCCATGGGATCACTTCTGATCAGCATCGTACTAGCAATGCTTACCAGAGTTGATCAGGGTTATGGCGGGCCAAAAGTGTTAAGCATATATTTAGCAAAGTCCAAGATCGGCTTGTTTATCTTTTATAATTACTAAGTTAGAGCTTGTGTCGCGTCGCGATAGCAACTAATTACTAGCAACTAGTTAAAACCCAACTAGTTAATTAATAAATAGTAGTGACGTTCCACTTTACGCGTGTAGTCGTTCCTTACAAGGCGTACCGCACCGTACTAAGTGGGGCTTTCCTGGAAGGTACTATGTACAATATATACGGATCCGTACAATACATGTACATGAATCACCGTATATCGCTATGCTAGGTTAGTACCTAGGTACGTACCAATGTTGTATGAGGTGTAGGTAACCAACCGCTTATAAGTTATGAACCTCCCGTAACAAAGCAATACGTACAACAAATGAGCAATAAGTATTTCATTTACTATTATTATTATTATCATCATCATCGTCATCATCATTCAACTACCTAACCTAGGCACTTTTATACCTATATTACACACCCGGGGTATATAAGACTCGTTAAGAGGTTAAGAGACAGCTATCAGCAATAGCCAGCAGGGCAACCAGCGGTAGTACCGAGAATGTCACCCGAGACGCCACCGATCTGGAGAGCAGCACCGACAACACCTCCCAAACCCTCTCCAGCAATGAAGCCAGCCGCAACTGCGTATCCATAGAGGTCAAAGCTGTTGATGTGCCACCTTTTCCATATCCACGCCAGAGTAGCACCAAACATCGCCGCCGTCGTGAAAACGGGGTTAGGGAGGACAAACGATAACGCTACGGCGCCCCAGTTCGGAAGGTATTGGCGATACTTTTCACGCTCGCCCACTAGGTAAAAGTGTCTGAATACAACTTGACCTACGCAGAAGACGGCCATGACGATCGAGAAGATTCCCGAGGATCGAGGGATGCTAACATTCGGGTCTGTGACAGCCTGTGCAACGGCGGCCCACGCGGACACCGAAGGGACGGCGAACGCGCAGTGTTCGGCTGAGGCGTCAAGTATACAGCTAAATTTTTAGAAGATTAGCGATAATTCCGTACCTATCCGTAGCTAGTTTTTCAAGTACGAAAACACTTACGGATACGCTGTAGTGAAGAGCACAAACATGCCCGGAGCTAGGAAGATCGAAACGACAGATCCGAGGCATTGGGCGTACCACTGCTTGACTGGGGACGTCCCCAACAAGAAACCGGTACGGAAGTCCGAGGTTAGTGAAGTAGCGACATCAGCAGCTCCAGAAGCAAGACCACCGGCGACCAAGTTAATCCTCTGCGCATCTTTGATTGACAGACCATTGTTCCTAGTGGCAGCACCAAACACAAGCTGACTAGCTTTCGATGCAGCTGTCAGGGGAGTATTATCGGTGACAGCGCCAATTTGTACAGCGAGCTTTAAAAATCATCTGTTAGCTTCTTGACTCTCTCCAGGGTACTTACTTCATCCTCTGGGGGGATTAAATAATAAGATAGTTCGACTTACTGCGAGCCATTAGCAACTATAGATGAAAAGTGTGAAGGGTCCCGGGGTAATACATACCGAAGGAGAATAGGATACCCAAGACACAAGCCAAAATGGTCAGACCCGGGTGCATTCCCCATTGTAGAGCAAAGATGACCATAGCCACAGCGACCGTAACGACGAGACCTGTCGACCATAGCCACAGTGGTACTTGCTCGTGTGGTGGCGCCGGATCTTCCATGATATTTTCGGAAGCTTTCACTTCTCTCTCGGCGCGCGTGGCAAAATAAGCAGAGCTCTTACCGTGCTTGGTCAAGACGCCGTTGATGTTGCTGCACATCTTCTGCCACACTACCTGGGCAGCATACCCGATGACCTTGTATTGGACAAGCAACTCCGCTATCGACGTTGCAACCATTATAAGTACTCCAGGCCAGAGGAGCCAGTACCGTGGAGACGGGGTTTCGTGCCCAAGGTTGCTGAGAGAAGCGAACGAGTACCAATCAGCCCAACGCGGGTCGTCCTCAACCTGCCGGATACCGATACATTCCCCATAGTGAACGAGGACGGGCCCAATAACCGCCCATGCGAGAATAGCGCCGCCGAACATAGAAAGAGCAGAGTTCATGCCGATAAGAATGCCGCTCCCTATGAACGCAGGAGTCCACTCGAACCACCAACCCCAGCTTTCGATATTCATAGCCCAGCTGGTATACTAGTATAACAAGGTTATCCGGGTTAGCCCTTTTAAATCCCATAGTTCTACATGAAAATTTCCCATCCTCCTCCTAAAGTGGATGGAAATTACGGGGGACTGTTGACTTACACCACTCCAGATGTGGATCCACGTAAAAACGTGCCAGTCATATAAGATACCGACGGCATAGTACGATGCCACTCGTTGGATAAGGGCAGCCGTGAAAGATAAACTGAGAGCTTTGAGTTTGCTAAGAGCCTCCTTAGCACCGCTAGCACCGGCGTGCATCGACCTGATGGTGAGAGCTACGGCAGTAGCAGTGGGAAAGAGTAGCTTCAGTTCTCGGCTAACCTGGATTATGAAGAACTTGCGGAGAGGGGCGACGAAGAATAGGCCAAAGAACGAGCATACGAGAGTGATGGTAATCAATGCGCCGAATTGGTCCTTGGGGAGGCCCACCTGCGCGTGGAGTTGATACATGGCCGGTATACCCGCAACGAAGATGCCCGCAATTCCACCAGCACCCTGGGCTGCAGCCTGGACAATACTGTTCTCTTGGGGACCGAAAGAGCCGCCGATAATAGGAATTGTAGTCTTTGAAGCGAGCTTGATGATGCCGTACCCGAAGATTGCTCCAAACATGGAGGCCGCGAAAGTGAATCCAGTTTTCAATCCTATCGCATGATTAGTGGATTGTATTTACTCTGATAAACCAAGCGCTTAGGGAATCTCACCAAGATACAAGTTGGAGGCGTTCACCAAACTTCCCAAGAGGATACCAATTATAACGGCGCGAGCTGTTAGGGGGTCCCTCTCGTCAATAATGCTGCCTTCCATCTTGAGGGGCACGTAGAGGTCGAGATCCTCTTCGACGGGTTGGACATCTACATCAACGATGTCGATCTTCTCGTGGACCTCTTTTCCTACAACAGGCGCTTTTGCCGTCTGGTCGGCAACCTCCACCGGGCGAGCTTCAGTCGAGGCCATGGTCGCTGATGTCTAGTCAGAGACAAAGGCTACGTGGGTTGAGGGGTTAAGATTCCTATCTTGGATCATGAAGGAAAACCAACTCGGGATATATTCTGTGCGCAAGAAATAACCATGCGCGCCTCTAATATACCTACATATCTCCTACCTACCTACCTACCCGTAAGGCCTCCCTTCCGATAGAGTTCAAAGTCCCCACGTTACATCGCAACCGCCGCGTGCAACATCCCTGGGGGCGTTATTAGGTACGTACGCCCTCCAGCCCCAGGTTCCAGTCTAGAGGTCTCTATCTAGGTTGGGTGGACCGAAGGTTTCCACTAGTAAAGATAAGATGTCAAAGCATGTTATACGTCCAACCCCGGTGAATCCTATATTAGGTAGGCAAGCAAAGTAGGGCAAGGGGTACCTGGGTATCTGTACGATGCACTGATACGAGCCTTATTGAGACAACAATCTAACGGGTTTATTCCCACTAGGAGATCACAGAAGCTGGGTATCTAAAGCCGCATCGGGAAGGTGAGGGTAGCAATCAGTTCGATCCGATAGACCGTACCCTCTCACGTTACCATGCACTACAAAGCGTTTCGGGATACATACGCCCCCTTACTTGGCTTTGCGGGATCTCTTTTCTCAAGCTAAGATATGGAAGTACTAGAGAGAGTTACTTGAATACCTACCTTGGCGACTGTCCGTGAAACCATGAATTTAGTACGACGGTATTCACCACTGACAACGTCTCGAACTTAATATTAAATCAGCTTTCCTATCCCCCACTTCCCCATAGTTCTCTTACAATATTTACCGGCTTGTCGTCCCGCGAGAATTGGCTGATTGGAGCGCCGCGGTTTTGGCATGGGTCGCGTGGGTTCGGGGCCAAGATAAAAGACGCAAAGGTGTGCCGTCCATCGAAGCATGGAGCTTGCTTTGACCTTGTCTTGTTGTCCATTATATCCTTGTCCATTTACATAGACACGCGACAGCAACTCCCTTTATTAGTAACGAAGCAGCGTAAGTACTGGACGATCAAGCCATACTACTCGAATACTCGAGAACAATTCGTAGAGATACCGGTCCGAGAAGGATTTGAGCCAGGCAGCCTGATAACACAAGCTGAATCTCATAGATTTCTGTGCAACGCTCCTCCTATCGCTTACCAGATACTCGCCTTACGCACGATTTTGTTACATCGCGTCGCAGGCCAGTTCTTCTAGAACGGTTGCCAGAAGGTGAAGCTAACCAAGGAAGCCAACGAATTGCCTATTCAAGAGTCGTCGGTACGCAAGGGAGGGGGTCTCAAGCAGACGTGCTTGGCTGCTCGGTTCAATTAACAATAAACAGGCAAGCATATCGGCGGCAATAAATTAATAGTCAGTCCCGGACAAGAAGGTATTCATCAACTGGTAGCACCATCTGCTATCAGGGGAGTATACTGCGTCCTCTCCAATTACTTTTCGGCGCAAAATTCCAAAACATGTACATGGGAAGCTGAATAGGATACTGATATGCGCTCTCCGCGTATTAGCCAACGTCGCCAATCATAGCATCAAGCTAACGAGCGACCTCCCAACCATGCGACGAATTATATTGTGATATTTCATCAATTATATGATTACGAGCCAACCTATCACCGTTGATTGGTAGGATATCCTACAACATCCCACCAAGGTACCGTACTTTTGGCGGTACCCAACGGCGGGAGGCGTACGGCCGCCTTCTCGATCCGTCTTGGCGCGGTACGAGCGTTCGTTGCTAAAACATACTCCGCGCAATAAGGATCCGTATTGCTTACTTTGTTACGTCGACCCTATATACCTTACGAGAACCTACTTGGGGAGATGTACGCCTAGGCGCGTAATCCTATCGAAATTTTTGTCCCCTTTAGAATTGAGTTTATCGAGGGGGAGAGGGAGAGAGGGAGAGAGGGAGAGAGAAAGGACGCGCGCTAATGACGGCTCATCGCCAAGTTTCAGTGCTTCTTCCAAATCCAGTTTATGCCCCGAAGCTATAGATAACAAGCTTCCACAACCACACTGTCGGAACCTACGTCAAAGTTAGGCCAAATCAGAATTCTACTATTATCAAGCTTTCCTTTTCTACCTCTTCGTACTCCACCGCGTAAATGTTTGCGACCGTAAATCGAGTTTCACGAGCCTTTGCTACCTACCTCCTAGATACCGGCTACCTGCCGAGAATCGCCCCGTCGTATCCCCCCAGCAAGAGAAAGCCTGTGCCTCCCGTGCCGTACTTAAGCGAGGAGAAACTGAAATCCTGCTCCAGTTGCACTCCTTTGGACCCTTGCTGCAGTGCAGGCCCCACTGATTACTACAGGGTCGCCTGATCTCTTTCCATATCTCTTCAATTATTCATGACATGGGGTGAAGGCTATCCATCTCTGTATATTCATTTCTGTATATTCATTCGTGGAGCCTGCCTCGCTCTGGCAAGGATTCTAATTAACCTGTTGGCGTATATCGCAAAATTTCTCGATTCTTGTCCTACCTATAGAGCTATGAGTATCGAAGATGTTAAAATAGCGCCTACTACGAAATATTGTCTAGGCAGGTAGTCAGTAAGGGAGATAGTTCCCGGGCGGCTATCACAAGTAATATCGCCACAGGATTCTCAAAACAGCCCTTGATCGGAAAGTTGCAAACTTCCAGATGGAATATGACAGTCCAGCTCTAGCCTATACCTAGCTGTGAGATGTGTGGAATCCAACGGATAGCCTTGACTCGAGAAGATACGCCCGTTTTCTATGGCATTCAGCAGGCTGAAACGAATAAACATTATTATATTCCTGGCCATATAAAACACTTTCATGTGCCTTAGATCTGGGTATTAGGTTAATTGCAGCAATGTTGATATAAGTGCCTACCTAGCCTTCTCCCTTGAATAAATTATATCGCGGGCTATTCAATTACCTAGCGGTGAGGTAGGCATTCAACTTCACCCGTAGGCTTAACACATCCTCTTCTCGATAGGGAGGTATCACAAAGACCCATACTATCAAGCCAGGCTCGTCGGTATCCAGTGCTACGGGCCTATGTGACCCAGGGTAGCAACCGATATCGAAATCCGCCCCTTTTCCTACTTGAAAAATTTCAGCCCTAAGCCGCCCAGCAGGTTCGGTGCCCAGTCAGTAGGCCTCTAGAACAGCCTATAATCAGCCTCATTTGCATTGGGCGCGATAACAGCTTCCAGAATTCCACTCTAGTAGCGGTTGTCTCGGTTCTCCCTCGGTCCCGTGGCTCCCCATATGAAGTGGCGGTGTCTGAAACGGACTAACCGAAGGCTGGTCTACGATGATATTATGAAAAGGAAACCCCCGTTAGATCAATGCCTATTTTTGTCTATTCCTCGTACTCTTCACTAAACCTTGATTAGATTCGAAGTATTACCGGTCTCATGGGCCGTGTTGCAATCGAGCAAGACCATATACTGAAGACCAGGGTACACAAGATAAGCCGGCGAGCTAGGGACAAAGGGCAAACATTCAAGAAAGAAAAAAAGATAAGTTACCTTTAATAACTATGCTTGCCTAGGTAGAAGAATACGCGACTCCGAGAGTCACTAGCCTTACCTATCACAATCCTCGGGCTACACAAAACCAATACAAAAGCGGTGCTTTTGTAACCCAGGCGAAACAGAGACATGCAATATACGTTGCGGCGATCGGCCTCGATTCATTACTGGTTATCTTTGTGTAACACGCAAATGTCTGGGTGCTGCAAGGTAAGAGAAAGATCTACCCGTTACTCTACGCAGAATTCCAGCTCAGTCCTAGGTATTGGATAGGTAATTTAGTAAGTTATCCATATCAATCTTCACGTTATCACACGGCCCGGATATTCCTAAAATAACTTGAAAGATATATTCATTATTCAATATTACGAGCTGTCCATACAACGTGGCAAAGGGAATAGGATATTCAAAATAAGACAAAGGACAGGTACCATCATCCTTATCACCGACCCAGCATGCTTCCCTCGCAGCTTTTTACAAAAGCGAAGCCAATCTGAGTCCTGGGGTATCTCTGGGTATAGCCATCTGGAATTTCCTGATTACGACTTCACTCTTTCTCCCCTTCCATCACTCTTCGTATTGTACATGTATCCAAAAGGAGTGACTATAACTCTTCATACGTCCTCTAGACCGTAACCGTGTTGCCACTTACTGTAGGGACAGTCGTAGTGACGGGGCCAGTGGTGGCTACAGGTCCAGTAACGGGGCCGGAATACTTCCCGTTCACCGTTCGTCCATTGGTGTAGTTGCCGTTGGTATAGTTACCATTGGTGTAATTGCCGTTGGTATGGTTCCCGTTTGTGGCATTGCCGTTGACCGCGTGTGGCTTGCGGGTGACTTGAGGAGCACCCGGAATGTTCGTACTCTTGGAAGCGGCACCGATGGAGAAGACAGGGCTCTCCCAGAGTTCACCCTTTCGGGCCAGCTCCCTGTACTCGGTAGCCTTAGAGCTGATACCACCAGGAAGGTGGATGTTGGGGAAAATACTATCCTCCTTAGTGACAGCCATGTTAACCTTCTTGTCGGCCGCGACGGCCTCTGCCTTCTTTTTACCCTGGAGGATCTGCTTCTGGGCGGCATTGAGATATCGGTTGTAGATGTTCGGGGCGTTCTCCGGGTCAGAGCGAGCCTCGTCGAGGGCACGATCGGCCTCCTGCTTGATCTGGTATAGCAACTGGTCTAGCTTATTAAACTGATCCTTAAGCTGCTTCTCGGCCGTCTTCTGGATCACTGGGCGGAGAACCTTAAGCATCATGGGCTTGAAAAGACCGAAGAGAATCTTGTGGTTGGACTTAACAAGCTTGATCTGAAGGTTCTTAACGTCCACATCAACCTTGTCAAGCTTCAAGAAGTGCTGCCTGTCCTTATCATCCGCAGTTGATAGCTTCAGGCGGAAGCAAAACCCGTCGCCTGCCATTCTGATATTAGCAACGCCGGTGTCGGTGATTGAGGGGAAGCCCTGTTTGCGTTTGACGTAGAAGCTGACATCGCGGAGATCCATTTGGATGCCAGTGACCTTAACATCAATCGAATTCTTATTTGTGCTTGCAATCTTCTTGCGGCCCCAACGGAAGTAGTTGTCGCTGGCGACCTCAAGTACATTCGGCATAAAGTTGTCACTCTCGAGAACCAGATTCTCAACCACAGCGTCGATCTCGCTGTCAGAGTACTCAATTCGAGGGATAGGAATATATGCGATTCTTTCAAAGGCAGCCGGGATGATAACATCAGTTAGGTCCTTGATCAAGTGAGGCTTGAAGGTTGCCTTGCCGTTCTCATCATTGCCAAGGTCCGTGAACAACTTCTGCACGGAGGCAGCAAAGGCCTTGTTCTGGGCGTCCTGATCGAATTGATCGGCCAGGAACTTGATCTCATCAACAATGCGATCAGTGTGAATCCTATACTTCTCGCGGAGGAGATAGTTGCCGTGATCATAGAGACGGTGCCACTCCTCGTTGGAAGCATCTTCCATAATGTAGCCTTGCTGCTGGAGGCACCTGCGGACATAAGAGTCCATAGATTTAAACCAATCTTTGAGTTCGGGATCCCTATCAGCATCCTCGTAGATAGTGTTGATGGAAGACCACAGGTCATCAGTGGATGTTCCGTTGGCAAACCTCTCAATCAAGGTCTGTAGCAGCGTTAGCTTCGGTTTCGCATCACCACTATGGACAAATGGAGCAAACATACCTTCAAGTCGGCTTCGGCAGCAGCTAGGTGGGTTCGCGTCTCCTTGACAGTACCAGTACCGCCGGTAGCGAGGCTCCTGCCGTGAGAACCATACTGCTCAGCCAAGTCTAACAACGTGGAGATGGCTTGCTGGTAGTCGGGGTGTTGCTGGCATTCAACAACCATTTTCTATTTCGCGTGTCAGCGATGGCCGATCAAGGTCATTAATATGTACGATGCTTACCTTGAGGCGCCAGATGGTCTGTTCGCGACGCTCCTCGGGCATCTTCTTCGACAGATACTGCCTGGTACGGGCACGGTATTCTTGGGCCGTCTGCTTGGTAGATTCGCGAGTTTCCGGGTCGATGTTTGTCTTGACTTGCTCTGTAGCCCTGCTTGTCGCGTTCTGTGCGGCATTGATGCGATCACCTGCCGAGCCGTCCGGCTGCCGAACAGCTTGAGCTCCGGCGTTTACAACACCCTTGGCATCCTGGGCCGGGTCACTCTTGTAAACGTTCTGGAACTGGGACTTCACGTTCTCCTTGGAAAAGTTAGGAGCGTCGTGCCAGACGTTATCATCTGCAGGTCGGTCGATCTGAGCAAGATCCTCGCCGGCCGGCCGCACCTTGCCTGCAGCATTGGTAGCGGCATCGCCAGCAATGTCGCGTAATAGTATAGTAGCATCGTTAACTAGGAATTTGTCAGCCTTGGTGTTCATATTTCCATGTATGAGTAGTCGCCGACTTACGAAGCTTGCGGAACTGGCCATTGGTAATAATTAATGTTCCCAAAGTCCGAAGCCCTTCGAGAGCTTTGTCGCCATGTTGCTTCGCCGTATCCTTGTCGACCGGGGCATTAGGTACGCTCACGGCATTGGGGTCGAATTGCTGGGTTTGCCAGATGAAATCCTGTAGTAGATTTCCCTCGTTCTTGGATAGTAGTAGCTTCTTGGCTTGGGTTACAACGTCCTTCAAGTCCGCGACAAGTTCTCGTCCTTCTGGTGAAAGTCGCTTCGAGGGGTTTGCTAACGCTCTAGACTCAAGGAAGCTGTTTAGGGCAACGTCTATTTGATCATTCTGTTATGTCTAGTGTAAGATTCCTCTTCCCTTATATGAGTGTCTTATATATAGGGCGTACTTACGGATGGAACTTTTCCAATCTGGAATGCATTGATAATGCCGTAGATCTGAAGCTTCCGGTTGACATCGGCCTCCTTCTGCTTGATGTCGGTTGGTCTGTTTACGCTTGCCATGATTGCTTCGGGGTATGCAAAATATGTAAAATAGGGGTATCTCGATATCGGTTCTCGGTTTGGTGTTAGACAATGGCGCAAAGCAGATAAACGGGTTTGGGTATCACAGTGAGGTTATATTAGGTGTAAGTGGGTATAAAGTTCTTATTAGATTGTGAGTTCACAATATAGAATACTTTTTTAGGTGAGGAAGAGAGAAGAGAGAGATCGCGAATTTGAGGCCTGGGGGAGGACAAAGGTGTTTATTATAATGTTGACGTAGTTCAAATGTAAGTAGGCGTAAGATACAAATTACCTAGGTTTAGGTATGTATACCTATGCAGGTATACGACGAGGTAGGTAATGATGGCTTGTCTAGGTACCCGTATTAGGTAGCTATGATTTAATGAATGAGCGATGTCGAAGGGAACGGGGGGCGAGCTATACTACTCCTACCAGAGAGGTACCTAGAACATGAATCAAGGAAATACATGGCTGAGCGTCAGGTACGTTTTACTGCTAATAGTAAAGTATATAGTACCTTTCTGATGCAACTGTCTATCTTGGCCGTACCTGCTCAAGTCCAGATCTGTATATAGGTACGTAATCTCAGGTATGTACTTGGAGTACTGGAATTATTAGGTGTTGATGACGTGAAACCTGGAGTCGTTAATCTAGTACGTCATAACTCTCGGGCGAGTGCTCCGGCTTCACTAATTTCAACTAATAAGATCCCTAACAAGACCACTAAACAGGCTGCATTATCTAATAACAGTGGATCGCATTCCCCGTGCTGGCCCAAGCTCCCGTTACCATTGGAGCTAAATAAGAAAATCAATTTTTAACCTTAGAAAGCTGAAATCGTTGGTTTCTAGCATCTTCGTCATCCTAACAGCCTAACCGACGACAACTGCGGAAATCCTGGATTCGTGGATTCGTCGTTTGCCATGGAACTTGGACATGTTGCACTCTTGCGATAATCAAGACTATCATCCTCGAACTACGACGCCGGTGACGGAAAGACCAAGGCTGAGTCGTGCTCTAGACCCCATATTTTGTGTGTAAATTGATATCAAGAATGTTGTTCAATAGTCGATATGCTTGTTTCACACGCACGCAGCAATATCTTCAAACGATGATATTGCCGTGAGGAATGCGGGTATCACCAATTCAGCAGTACTTGAGGATGATTCCAGATAGTTATACGTACTATCTACGGAAATGTTCTCTATAATTATCCTGCCTATCTCGTCGAGTTAAGGTGATAGACTAGGAGACACGAACCCCTTACAACGTCTCAATGTGGGACGTATCAGTAAGTACATAATTCAAGACGACTCGGGCTGAAACAACTTGGGCACACGCCACGCAGGTCCTTCAATACACGTGTATCGCGAGCTAGGTGGAGAGAACCCGTACGCAAATTGATTTTCTGCAAATCTTCAATGGCCGCATCCGGTTGTCTATGACGTAAATTTAGACAAGATATCTACACTATGTATGAAGCACCACCAACTTCTCGAGCTATAATCTATCAAGTTATACCAAGCCCTACGACAGATTTCATTAGTCTGGTTAGTCAAGTCATGTGGAACGACTAAACAAGTTATTGGTTGGCAACTATGCCGCTATGAAATAATCTGGGGTTGATACCTACTATACTTGGTGATGGCCAAATCTCGATTGACGTCTTGAATGAGTCTTGGACAACTTCTCGTCGATATGTTCAATACGTACGACTTGCAAGAATAAGATGTCCAGCTAGAGTGGCCAATGTTTTTCTTTAATATCCTACGTCGAATCGAAAGGAATCCTTGGACTATCGTCTCCACTGTTTGTGCGTCGTGGTCGACAAAATTGATGGTTAGGAGGGTTACATTGCAGATCGCCTCACGACAAGCTTTTGGCATCATGACAATACTCTTGCCTTCCTGTCCCCGATCGATCTACGACGGGGTAATCGATTCCGAATCTTTTAGCCAAAGTTCAATATCACTCTACTCGTCTGTACTCTTATACTGATCGATATATGATATTGGATCTCCTTGTGGACATTCGAGTCAATCCTCTTTGTGTACATGTGATTGTATCCTCACGCTCCACTGGGCTGCATCAAGCGTCTAATTTTTAGGTCCCTTCGATTTTCTCTAAGAGGAAATATGCCTAGGCCCGGGGGCGTGTATAAACTAATTCTCGTCTATATTCGGCACGGCTACTATCCACCAGGATCAACTCCACTACGAAAACGTGTTTCTAACGAATACTTACCCACCTGTGCCCACTGATAAACGTTCGCAAACAGGACTTGGTTATAAAAATTTCAAAGGCAGATATCATATCGGAAAAAACGGCAGGCTACGAATAGTATCCTATCGGTTTGCGGGAAATCAGTGTGGCATCAAGAACTACCTGACGTATAACTACCTAGCCATAGTGGTAAGAATAAAATTGGTATTGCTATGTACATCTCAATGCCTCTAAGGGCCGATTCAACGAATAGAAAACGACTTCAGGTGAAAGTTAACCCAGTCAGCTCCCACCAAAAACCTAGACGCCATACCAATGCTAACCGTCCGCTTTCAATGCATTTTTCATAAACCCTGATCATTCAATATTTTAGATCTCCTGTACGAACTGCGGGCCCATCAGATCGGTAGCCGCGAGCTCGGGGGCCACAAGAGACTTGTAGGGCATAGTAGCGACAGGGGTGGGGTCAAGGGCGCCCGAGTCCTTGGAGCGCTTGAAAGCGAGGAGACCGTTGTCACCGCCTTGGTTCGTAACGAAGGCGAGGGTCTGGTCGGCATCCTTGCTCAGGCTGAACATGCGCGGGCGTAGACCACCAGAGGAAACGGTGTCGGCGAAGTCGAGGTGACCAGCGCCGCACTTGCTAGTGCCCTTCTTGAAGACAAAGTGAGCAATGCTGTCGGTCTCGTTACCGCTAATACGGTTTGATACGTAAACGTCCCTGTGGTTGGCGGCAACAACTAGCTCACCAGCGGCTGCGGAAGAGGAGTTGGCCGGCGGGACGGCACCATAGGTGCTCTGCTTCTGGAGTTGCTTGAAGCTGATCGAGTCGTCGGTGTATGTGAGCTTGAATAGGAAAAGCTCACTACTTAACTCCGAAGCTAAGGCGTAGTAATGGTTGTCACCATCCGAGATGAAGCCGCCGTGGCGGGGTCCAGTACCGGTCGGTAGGGTAGCATTGCCGGTAAATTCGTATCGGTCATCCTTGCTGTCGAGTACGAGAACAGTGTCCCCGCCTAGGTTAGGGATGACGAAATATCGGCCGGTCGGGTCGAGGAGAGCCTGATGGGGGTGGTGGGCTCCCTGGGCAGGGTTGGGCTCGCCAGGAACAATAACGCTCTTTAGGTGCTTCATGCTGCCGTCAGCAGCCGATACATCCCAGACGTCGATAGTACCACTTCCGTAACCTGCACCGACCATGCGGGTCTTGTCGCCGTTGAATTCGAGGAAGACGACGCCAGATGTGCCATTCGCGGCGGAAGCAAGAATCGGCTTGCCCGAGTCAAGTGTGAAGAGACTGGTATCGTTGGCATTCTCGTTTACGGCGTATAGGAGATTCGGTTCCTTGAAGAGTAACCAACTGGGACCCGTTCCAGCAGCGGTATGGTTTCCGGTAATGGAGAATTTAGATCCATCGAAGTCGGCGGTTAGGATCTGAAAGGGAGCGCCGATAACAAGCTTACGCGACTCGACGGCCGGGGCATCGTCGCGGGGCGTAAGTGACGGCATTGCGGAGGCGGTGCCGAGAAGAAGAGCTGCAATAGTTCCCTTCATGGTTGCAAATTTTTGGAGGGGTAAATAAATAAAAAGAAAGCGGTGGATAAAAGTTTGTCCAAGTTGTATTTGCGTAACAAGTAATCAAAACTGGAAAGAAGGAAAAAGTAAATTCGCCGTTGCGTTTATAGCAAAGCAAATGGTTGAAGGTCAACTTTATGAATAAAAGTCGACAAGGAATCCGGCGATAATTTTCCAATGAATCAAGTCCTGAATGCCCGGCTTCAAAGAATAAACTAATGATAATGAATGACAAGGTTAGTTGTTCCCAATGTGACCTAATTTCTTTGGACAAGGGACAAATGTTTTCTCGAAAACAATAAATGAATGTGCCTATTTGCTTATTAGGTCTACGCGATTCAACAATAGGAATGAAGAATGTAGGATCTCGCTTATCCTTAACTATTATTTCTTACTTACCTCGAAACTTCCACGTGAAGCTGCAAGTTGCAACAATCCCCAGGATACGAAAATGTTGGATAGAAAAAACCGTGGGAAGAGATAACCAGGGAGAGAAGAGGGATAGGGAACGAAGATACGATCATAAATAGAGAAAAACTACCAAGGCAGAAGGAAGACCTTTTGAGTTAATTTTATTATTTTCATGTTCAAGGAGGCTTTCAGGTATTTCAGCAGAAGGCGTTTAGTGCTCCCTTTTTCTTGGCTGTAGATGATACCTCCCTATTTCGAACAAACTTTGGAATACCACGGTCCAGCATCGCCAGCATCACCAGCATAACTTCGTAAGGCTGTGTTACGAATTCATTGGCTTAGAGCAGTACTTTCTACCAAGGGCTGGTAAGAGTTACTTTCTATGTAACCTCGCCATCGCATTAACAAGACCAACTGACTAAGAAGCGACCTTTTTGGTTGGTTGTAAGCTCAATATTTCTTAGGTGGACGATGCTTTTAAAATAGGAACATCGTCATATCGAGACTAACTAACAAGTCAGCAAGAGCAAAAGTAAATTAACATATGGCTTCCCCTGCAGTAGGGCGGTGCATTTTAGTACAGGTATCGTACCTAGGGCACGTACTATGCATGTACATATTTAGCTAAGGTATTACGGGTATTAGGTACAGACAGGAAAAGATCATCGTTCAAGTCGGTGCAATTTCGACCTATTTTAGGATTAATAGGCGCAAATCAACCTGCCGCACTCTTCCCAAGGTCCTGAATTTGGGGGCTTGAAGAGAGATCCCCATTAACCAATAGCCAATTAGGTGGTTAGTTAATACCTAGTAGCCGACAACCAGTAACTCCCGACTGTTAGCCCTAAACCATCAGCCAATCGTCTTACATGCGCCGCTAACTTCTCCAAACCTCCAAACTTGGAAAGTCAAAAAGCATCAAAGTTTCCCATAGGATCCCGACTAAACGGAACAGGCAGCTTTTGAAACATCCTATTTGTCTATTTGTGTATCCGAAGGTAAAAGGGAAGGAACATATGTGAAGGGGAAAAAATATTAAAAAAATGACGCCAGCATAACTAGAATGTTTTAGATTTTGATCCTTCTAGTACGAATAACTAGTAAACAGTAAACAACATCGCCCGCCTAACCGAACGCTATCTAATGCAAAGTTATCCATCCCATCCCATCATTACCACCATCACCTCACCAAGTAATAGTAGCGATACTATCCTCATACGTGCCCTCGGCGCCCTTCCCATCGATCAGATTCTCATAGATCCACCTACCCGCGTCGTCCCTGGAAATCACATACCCTACGGCCGGCGCGTCGCCCAGTCCCACGCGGATCTTGCGCTGCGGCTGCGGCTCGTCGACGAGGAAGCTCGGGCGCACGATGGAGTACGTGTAGCCGTGCCGCGTCGCGTTGTCGACCAGCAGCGCTTCCATGGCGATCTTGTCCACGTGCGGCACCCGCAGCATGATCTTGTACATGGGCATGAACAGGATCGGCACGTCGCGCGCCGTCTGCGATATCCCGCATGTGCTCACCACGTTGATGCGCGGGCGCCATTGCGCCGTGCTGCGCGAACGTTGTTCTCGCACGGCAGAAATGGCGTCTAGGAGAGCCGCCATGCCCTTCTCGCACACGTTGGGGTCGTCGAGGGTCATGCGCGAAAACTGTAGGACGCCGCCGATGGTTGAGACGATGGCGTCGACGGGAGTGTCACCGTCGACGAGGCATTGGGCTACGGTGCTAGAGTCGTGCGCGTTGCCTTGGACAATCTTTAAGTTTGGGAATTTGTCCATGGGAAATCGGTCCGTAAGTTTGGACGGCGTCCGGCAGAGAGCGATGCATGTGTGACCCGCGTCTAGTGCCCGACTTAGCGCACCGAGGCCGATGCCGCCGGAAGCACCCATGAATGCGATGAGTTTTGTGCTGCTTGATGAGGCCATCTCGTTCGTTATAGATGTGATTATCTCTTGGTGAGACGAGGTATTAGTCGTAGGTTAAAGTTAAGCTAGTTATATTATAATCACCCGAAGTGATCGTAAGCTAAGGAGATAGACAGAGGTTTAAAAGGACTTGATAGATGTCCTTTCAATATAATGCAATAATGATAGAATGTATAAATCTTGTCGAACTCTAGTGATGAATGAAACAAGACCCTAACCAACTCGACGGAAGAGCAGTCATTTATATCATTCTTCTATCTACATCGACAAACCAACTATTATACCGTTACACGTTCCTACTACCAAGCGGATGAATTCAACCCATTCCACGGATCCGAAAGATGCGCGTCGCAAAAACTTTACTTTGCGCAGAACTCGAGGCCCCCAACAGCATCGTCGGTGGCTTAGCCGCAGACCTGCGGAGGGTTAGTCATCCCGCCGAGTTATCATTTGCTCGGCTGCTCTTGGAGGTTACTCGATCGGGCTTAGAAGCCTGCCTATAATCCGTTTCCATTTCCATTCTAGGTAGCTCGGAGGTCCGAGACCCATCCGCGAGAGGCGGCCTCGAAATCTCCCGACTCCCAGCCCGGCTCTTGGGATCGTTCGTACATAGTCCGAGAGGAATCCGATTTTATGCCCGGGTATTACCTACCCAGGGCCTAGATATATTTCCAGCATAACTATGATATGGTAGCTATACTAGGCTTGATTACGATTCTCCAGCCCTAATCCTATGCGCTCAGGCCAAGGTTATGGCGAATAACTACCTACGCTATTTCGCCCATCGACAACCGCAAGCGTACCTAACGAGGTCAGAACTCCTTACACTTCCTTTTCAAAAGAAAGAAAAAAAGTTTCCTTCTATAATTAGGTAGGTAATTAGGGAATACATCTCGCTCATCGGCCATCTCATATCTATGGCAGATCCTAGATGTGATGCTGAAGCAAAGCAAACGCGTTATGATCATCTGAAACGGGCTCTAGTTATATATTACGAGTTGTTCTATCCCGTTCATACTATGAAAGAGGCCAGAAAAACTACACTAAATGGCTTGATAGGATACAGCAAACCGTAATCGCTATGCCATTGTAGCCGCGTTTGGTCACGCATCACGAGGAATCAAGTCTCAACCCACACGATATCATACGCCCTCTCACCTCTAATCGAACGTCCATAATCTTGATTTCGTTGTCATTATATACAAGTTGCTTGCATTTGTGGCACTCATTAAATCCCTATCGACGTAAGGCATAACAGCCGTTCGGCTAGTTTGACGACAGCGTACCTGAGACGGTATGCAAAACCGTACCTATAAAGGAGCGGACGGCATCGTGCCATTACCTCCGCAGATGGTATCATAGTCCATTACCACAACAGTGCCGCCAGGGAATCATTGCGGACTCCGGCGCATAGAAGAGCCTAAGAAACCCCCCCATACTTATTTTGTAAGGTATATACATAGGTATACTTATAAAACAGAAACTCAACTCGCAATCTAGAGCCAGAGCATGGCGCCAACGGCAACAAGGGCAGCGAACGCGCTGGCGCCGAACATACGCTCTGGCCGCACACCCTGGTTCGGGTTGTTGTTGCCACCGCCACAGACCTGTTCGAAGCTTTCCGTGCAAGCGGCATTAGGGCTGTTGCCAGCGGGAGTAGCACCGCTGCCCGAGCTCGAGTCACCATTGCTCCCACCGGCCGCTTGGCCATTAGTACCGGGACCGCCGCCGTTCAAGCCAGGAATGACCTGCTGTGTACCCGAAGTCGCACTAGAATCCTTGGGGTAGTCCTTGTCCATATCCAGGCCAGTACCCAAAAGTGATTTCAGGACGGTGTTAGCATCGCCGTCTACAACGGTATCATTAGTGCCCTTCGCGTCATTGTAGACATAGCTCTTGCCCGAGTTGGTGCCGGGTGCCTTGTCCGTCTGGTAGCAGTCGATGGTAACCTCGCCGACGGTAGCGTAGTAGTACTTGTCCTTCTTGATGGTGTCACTGTCCCAGTTGATGTATCCACCAGCCCAGTCGACTGTACCCTTGGCATTCTTCTCGTCACCACCAGGCCAGATGGAAAGCTGAACTCGAGCAGGGGTCTGGGGAAATTCCCATTGGTTGGTAGTGGAATTCCAGGTCTTGGATTTCTCCCAGGTTCGGCCAACCTTGTCATCTACAAGCCATTCGATCTTCTCCGGAGTCCACCTGATCTCGTATGTGTGCCATTCGGTATTAGTGTTCTTGATGGATGAGTCGGTGATATTACCAGAATGAGTGTCTAGAGAACCAGTTAGCTGATGACCACTCACAGAACCCATTCATTGGGCACGTCAGAATCTTACAGTTGGGTATGCCCTGGAAATAATAATTCGTCTGGACAATATCCAGCTCAGTACCAACCCACTCAAAATCGATCTCGTCCTTCACGTCACTAAGCAGGATAAAAGCGGTAACGACACCAGCATCCTTCGATGTCTTTATTTTGGCCTTTACATTCCCGTACCACATATAGACAGTTGAAGCCAGAACAGTACCAGCCGTATGAGGCGGCATAGTCAAGAGGACATTACCGTTGTGGGAGAGGGGAGTACCCTGGGCGACCCAGTCAGCCTTGGAAGCGTCGCCAAGGTATTTTGAGGCATCAGCGATTCGGTCGGTGCTGTCCATCTTCATCGTCCTGGACTGGCACACAGGCTCGGGGACACATGAATCGAGAGAAAATGACATGCGCGGGTCGCACCCGCCGAGGCAGTATGCGCCAACACCGCATTGTCCGTATTCTATAGTTTGCCTCGGTTAGAGAATTGCATACTAATGCAGCGAGGCGGGAATGATGTCTTACGAGAACAGCAAGGAGTTTCCTCTGGACACTTCTTGGTGAGGGAACAATAAGTCGGGGCATCCTGAGCGAACACAGTAGAAGCGCCTAGCAAGGCCACGGCTAGGGTCGGTATCGATCGAAGCATCTTGTGGATGTTGGTGTGACGAATATTAATATATTATTATACGGTTAATTTATGTACCGTAATTGGAAGTGTTCGAGTCGCGTGCGTCTCTGTAATTATATACAGTACGAGATTCTCGAAAGCGATGAGCGAATGAGGCCGAGAACAAGCAGGTATGTATATATATGCGTGATATCAACTGGTGGACACTTGACTCAGTCGACAGCAACCGACAACTTCTTTGACACTTGTAAAACCTATGCTAACTCGGACAAGCAGACGCCGGACCGGGGGGGAGCATGCGTGTGCTTTCCTAACAAAGCGAGAGAGTAAGGACTACCACCAGAAGTCTCAACAAGGTTGTCGACTTATAAGATACCCTCGGGCATACAAGCAACGACGAACTGCAATCAATCTCCGCACGTATAGGCCACTTTCAGCGAGTATTTACAACTAGAGTAGCCGTGCTTGAGTGGGTATTTCAAACGAGAGTGATCTTGGAAGCGATCGAGGCCGAATCCCCCTTTTTTTTGGGGGGGGGGGAGGGTTCGAATAGCGACTGAATTATTATAAAATATAAACAAAGGCAAAGTGCCCAACGAAGGTTTGAATACTCGATGAGCATGAAAAGGATTTATTTCACAGCCACCACCCGCTAGAAATGCATACAAACGGCAGAGCGAAAGGAATTACCAAAAAATGGTTAAAACGAGAAACCACCTTTGATGGGGCCGTTAGTAAAATACTATGGAGAGAGGAAATGTAGTTAGCATAGGGAAGGTAAATCGAAAAAGAAAAAACCCGAAGAAAGCATGGGAAGAAGAAGAAAAAATGGCGTGAAGCCCGAATGTTCGAGAGCCCTGGACATCGTTCAGACATGGCCTAGTAGAGTCTTTTCCCCGTCTGGCATAACGTCTGGGATACTCGGTTAGGATCATCATAGGATAGGTTAGAAATAGACTGGGATAGACTAGGATAGGCTAGGATAGGCTAGGATAGACTGGGATGACCTGACATGGCTGATAGGAGAACGGGATAAGGAAGTGCAGGAGATGTTACTGTAAGTGGTACAATTTGATGTAACTGTAAGAAGGTACTCGCTTGGGAATAACTAGTGGGTTCCATTAGGTATACTCAGCGAATTGAGTTCTGCCATTTTATACCAGTCTTTGTACCAAAACTAGCAGAAAACGCTAGAAAAAGGTACTAGGTTAGCATTTGCAGATTGGACTTGCCTGGGTCTGTCAGGCCTGCTCAAGTGCTCGATTGACAGCCGTTTGTTGGAGGAGTGGAGTCCTAATAAAACTCGATCTCATTGGACGGTATAGAGAGCACAGTATAACTAACAGCTCTAATAGTTTTAGTACTGTGTTCATCTAACTACCTAGGTAGGTGTAAAAACTCGTATTTCTTCACCAACTGCTACTTCGTACCAACTAGATCAACTCTACCTGACCGATCACTAACAAGACTCGAAATTTCTGAAAAGAAAAGCCAATTACGTTCAGGGGATCCGAAATATACACCCCCAAATTTAGCAATATCCACAAGCCCGCTACGGAGGAATTCGAGATCGACAATTACTGTATAAGTGCGATACCGAGGGTCCAACATTACACGCATGTTTCTGGCATTTTTACGAGATCTCAAGGCCTTCTAAGAAACTCAGCTAAGAGATAAACTAACAGATAAACTAACAGATAAACTAACGAGGATGCCGAGGCGGCCCCGTCTAAACGCCCAGGCTTACCTAAGCATACAAGGTTCCGTCAACTTATTCAGCTCCCGTCCTCTAATCCGCGTCTAATAGGTCTATTCTCAAAGACAGGCACGCATAACATCATTCGGCAGCAGGCTAAAGACAACCCATACAATCTAATCTCATATGCATTAAAAAGAAAAAGGAAACAGCCCCTTTAAAATTTTGGTAGCGAGGAAGGGTAAGCAGCTCCGGCATTGATTGATATCGAATGATACCTTGTCTTGCATCGAGACCGGATAGTAAACTTGCACCGTGCCGGTTAAAGTATTCAGACATGGCTGAGCGAAACGGAAGAGACGGAAAACGTTGGTGAGAAAAAAACTAAGACGAATAAGATCCAATCGTTGGCAATAATAATAATAATAATAATAACGTAGGTAGGTATGTATAATGTAGGTATGTATCGTGTCACCGTATGATTCCTTTAAGGATTCTTAAACGGAACCACACATGTCGTATCGTATCGTATCGTATCGATCTTCAAATTGAATCGAAAAAATCTGCACTCAACTCTTCTTTTGGAATTACAGTCATCTCATCGTTTCCCCCCTGTCTTAGTCATTAAAAGCCAAGAAGAAACCCCGGCCAGCGATCAGGGATTGGAATCGGATTGGTGACGTCGATATGACCCTACGGACGCATACATACAAGACAGAATCTCATGCACCCCGGACTTTTTTTCACGGGAGGATCCGGTCATTGTTTGCTGGCTCATGACTAAATAGGGGGGCGGGGGGGCATAGATTTGAGACCACCACGCCTCGCGAAGGTATGGGGACGATGTAATATATAACTGTGTATATACAGCTCTGGGTACGACCCTAGTAGGGGTTAGAAAACAGCGTACGATCCTAAAATAGACGTAGGACATGTTGTATCAAGGGATGGCATACTGACGCCCAAGTATATCGACAACAGACTCATAGCAACATCAGTATCTTAAGCGATAGTAACCTATCGCGAAAACAATCCAGTAACCTAGACCATTCCCATCCTTGTAGTCTATTCAAAATAAATACTCTCCTGCAAATGCCAGCCCCTGGTGAACAACAGTCCTAAGCTCTTCCGGCATGGGCAGCGCCTCAGCACGACTAAAGCTCGCCCACACCATCTCGTCGTGCTCTAGGGACTTGACAGACAAGTCCTCGTGATTCCGTACTAGAACCGCGTAGTTTAGCTGTAGACATTCCTTCCGTAGCACTAGCTGCGGATTATGTATCGGTGACCTTCGCGACTGCGACGAGCCAGTACTGCCCCTAATCCCTCCTCTCCCCCCTATACCTCCCGCGCCACCGCTCCAACTACTACTGCTCCCGCTATAGCTATAACCGTTCGCACTACTTCCCCCCAGACTGCCGCTCCCAGGCGACCCCGTAGCCGAAGTCAGCGTCGCTCCGTCGAGCACGGAGAGGTTCCCACTACTACTTCCTCCCGCCGTGAATATACCCATCCCATCGTCGTCCCAGTCTAATATCCGCACCTCGGCAACTCGTCGCACATCTTGCAGCGCACCAAGGAACCTGTCAACATGCAATCCCGTCTGCTCCGCCACGCACCGCGCCACCGCCGCCGAGATGCAATAATCGCTCTCCCGCACCTTGCCACCCGGAAGTTCCCACGTGCCAGCGTTTCGCCTGGTTCGATGTCCTGGGTCCCCATCCCTTTCCCGTCCGCCTTCCCCACCGCTACTAGCCCCAGAATAAGCTCGGTACTGAACGTGTCTCCGTCCCCAACGAGAAGAGCCAAAAGTGGTGGTAGTACTAGTACTAGTACTAGCAGCGCTAGGCGAATTAGGCGTGTTGGCGAGCGAAGACGCCGACGACGACGCCGTCTCAGGGGTAGCAGCATTAGCCGACCGTCTGAGCAACAGGACGGAGGGCCGAGAGCTATGCGCGTCCATGCGGAAGATGCACACGCCCACGTAGAGCTTGTCGGCGGGCCGCGTGGCACGGATGTCATCCAGGTACTGGGCGCGGGACATGGCGAGCACTGACTTCTGCGCATGTGATAGCGTCGTCTTCTTGAACGACATTGGCGCTGACATGGCCATGGCCGTAACGGGCGCGTATTCCTTTCTTCCTGGCTCCTAATAAGTATCGCGTACAATGGCTATCCTCCCACCGTTGTTACTGCCGCTAACACATTGCAGCAGACACTTGAGAGCAAAGGAGAAATAAGAAACAATCTAGATACTCCAGAGGAAACAACGTCCGGTCTGAATGCTTGCGTTTCCCTAATTAGCTAGCCCCCTCCCGTACCTAGTCCCCTCGGAAACGCACATGCGAATCAAGTCACGTTTGAACATATGCGTCCGTCCGTCTTCGTGCGTGTTCGGCCCCCCCTTCTCCCCCTCCGTGACACACGGCCGGCTAAGTACCTAATACTTTCTTGCCTTCCTCCGCCAACTTCTATCTCATCTACAGACGATACAATGGCGAGGCAACGGGGAAGTCACGGAAGAAGTAATAGATTCGACACTTCCATATGTCCAGTCTTCTCGTTGTTTTTACTCCTTTCCAAGAAACCACCTTGTCCCTTAATATGCCTCCCGAGACATCGCTGATGACAAAACAACCTTTCCGGCTAGCCGGGTTGGACAGGAAGCGAGATCTTATGTAGGTGCTTATGTAGGTGCTTATGTAGGTGGTGAGGGTGTGCCTCGAGCTTATTCAAAGCTGACCGCGCCCGTTTCTCCCGAAAGCCTTCCAAGACTAGCTTTCCAGTGACAAATAAACGTTGTTTCTCCTTGTTGCGCGGCCGGTAAAGTTTTCTCTTCTTAACATTAAGGACCCAATCCAAGGTGTCGGTATTGTGTCGGCATTCCAGCAGACTGGTGAGCTCACCTACCTTGTGGCACACTACATACAACTTTAGGCATCAAAGCGTCTCGGTGTAAGCTAGTAATAGCCTTCATTCGTTATCAGGTAATTGCGTTCTCCTTCTCGTCCTGATATCCTCCCTCCCTCTTATTAATGAAATCGCGACCCTACCTTTCAAGTATTAGACACCCCGCAATAGGTCAAGATGTGTAATAGAGCCCGATTACTGTGATGGATAATCGCCGAGTTAAATATAATAGTACTTAAGTAAATTAAGCACGATAGAAATGAATGAACATGGCATAAAGATAGCAGGAGCAATGCCCACTATCGGCATTCCGTTATATAGAAATCCTGCCGTATTATAAGCACACAAGCATTTGCAATATGCGACCAGCTACCCCTATACTCAATATACCATGTGAGATATATCATGAAGAGGAGTGCTACTACATATCCCCCCGTATGGTAGGAATTTGCGAGATAAATATTAAAAGAAAAAGGACTCATCTATTGACTGCCAATTGTGTAGTAACTCAAAGTGACTTCACCCCTAAATAAATCCTGCATTAAAACCTCCTAAGAGCACGTCTGATTGATCCATAGTCACGCATCAACATCACCATGGCTTTTTGAAATGACTTTCTTTTTTTGTGTAGTAGTAATCCCTCAACCCGCCTATCACAATGCCTCGCGACGTAATCATTCGAGACCACAGAATACAACTCTGGTTCTTCCCGAATTCCGTAATTTAACAATCCATCCATTCTCCCGTGGGGGAATCGTGCTGTGAAAAGAAAAAGAAAACCGCGTCCTTGCCGAATAAATATAGCGAAACAGAACTACAGATGAAAATGGGAGTCAGACAATCCGCCGCCGTGTCGTTATTCTCCCTTCATCCCATGTCGTAGTGCAACCAGAAGTTACGAAGTTGCGAAAGAATTCGTTCACCACGTACTAGTGGGATTGCCGAAAGTGACCTCATAGAGCCTGTTCTCTTACAAAACCTGACAAGAATGAGCAGATCGAAGCATATAGGGGTTGTGCCAACGCCAGAAATAAAAGACGATCAGAACGGAATGTAGGACCTAAAGCCTGGGCTTTTTTAACGTGCCTTTTGTGTAGAGAATAGTTCTGGAAAATGTTCCTTGGCGTACTGTTCGCAAGCCTATATTTACGTCGGTTAGTAAGGGCTCGAAATGTTATGGATGAAGTAATAACCGACCTTCGCAGGCTTTCCAACCTTCTGACCAATGGTTTTCCACTTGTTATTCTCGTAATCTTTGATGGCGCTGAGGAGCGCTTGGCTCTCGTCTTCGGCGAACTCGGCGTAGTGCATGTCCTAGACGGTTATTGGCAACAGGGACCGGGGAGGGGGACACAATGAACAAATACATACCTTGTACCAGTGCTTCTTGACACTGCCTTCGGTTCGTGTCGGAAAAGTCTGTCATCATATCAAGTTAGTTATATACTTCCAAGAATATACGTGAAGGAAAACCGACCTTGGCAATCTCGGCCCAACTATTACCCGCATCTCTCATCTGCTTTAGTCGCAGCTCCTCGGCGGGTGTCCAAGGAGTATTTGTTCGGCTTTTCTTAGCCGGGGGTGGCACAACCGGGGTGCTAGCCTCTTCCTTGGTGGGAACCGCTGGTGGAGCGACAGGAGTAACCTGCATCGGGGGCGCGGGCGCTGCAGAAACGGGTGTGGGGGTTGGCGCAGGAGCAGGAGTGCTTGAGGCAGCGGCGCCGGTCGTAGCTGTCGGAGCGGGAGTCGCAGGATTGGCAGTTGGCGCGTGGGGCTGCTGATGAGCTTGTTGCTGATGTCCAGGGGCGGCGCGCTTACGGCCTCGCGGGGCCGGGGCGGAAGCTGGGGTCGGAGTTGATTGCTGAGACTGCGCAACTGGGGCTTGCGGGATGGTCATCGGGGGAGGGACCGGCGTAGCATGATGCTGTTGGGCCTGATGTGTTGACTGGTGAGTTTGATGGTGAGGATGCTGCCCATGAGGACCGTGGGGCTGCTGATGCGTCTGATTTTGGTGCTGCTGGTGCTGCGGTAATTGCTGATGGTGCTGCTGACCATGCGAAGCGTGCAGTTGGGCACCAGGATTCGGCGGCTGCGGCGTATACCCAGTGAATTCAGTCCGACGTGACATGTCGGCTTGGTAAGGATGGTTAGGGCTGTATCACAGAAAAATGTTAGCATACCGATACAACTTGGTATTGCTGAGAGCGACAACAGCAAGATGCGATGCAATCATGGCTGCACAGCATTGAACATTCCGAATCGACAACTGTTGATAAAGTAAGGCGGAAGATGTAGGTGCTGTTCAGCTGATGGAAGGAACAAGGGTTGTGATGAAGTAGTAGTAGTAGGTGCAGGGTAGTGGATATTGCTGGGCTTGTATCGAAGGAGAAGATGAGGCTATCACCAGGGGTCCTGCCACTTGCAGTGGAGCAAGGACTTGTCGGCCTGGGTTGGATGTTTGCGGGACAGGTCCATGACTGAGACGACAGGTATACATTTGGTACATATATGACCATGTCATCTATACAACTAGGACGGTGGTATATGTGTACGAGCCCATCTGGGGTAGACAGGGGGGGGGGGAACGGAGGGGGAACATGGGGAACATGTATATAGTCGGGGAAACAAATTGAACAAGTACAGTACTTGAGAGACTTGGGTATACAGGATGTAGATAGTAAAGGGTATGTACTTACTGCATGCCATCATTCGCGTGTTGGGTGGAGTTGGTGTATACCGGGTACTCCGTCGGCATGGGGCCGACCTGCCACTGCTGCATGATCTGAAAAGGGCAAACTAGCGTCAGCTACAATATACTAATGTTTCTTTGTTCCCGATACAACTGGAAATACAACTGAAGTCAAAAGTGCATAGAACAAGACTAGAGCTTAAAATGGAGGGGGGGAATAGAATAAAACGGGACTGAGCAGAAACAAAAATTGGAGGAACAAATTTTAAAAATGGGTTGTAAAGGTAGAGGGGAAAGAGGGAAAAAGTACAGGTGAGAAAAATAAAATAATTATTCCGCGCAAAAAACAGGGAGGCGAAGTAAGTAGGCGAGGTGCGCCCAAAGTTCCCAAGTAGGGGGTGGAAGGAAGGATGAGGGAGTAGCGGAAAAGTATCAGCGGCGGCAGAGGGGGGACAAGACAAAAAATTACCACTGGTCCAACAAAAAACAGAAGGACGAATGGAAGAGGCGATAAAGAAAAGACATAGTATGACAAGTATTTGTTGTAACGGTAGTGAGGGTAAGGGTGAGAAAGTAAGAGTGAGAAATGAGTGTGAGTAATAACGCGAATTGTAAGTGACGACGATGATGATTTAAAAAATGATACCCGCGAAATTGCAATAGAAGCAGGCTATGGTGACTGCATGCGCGAGGAACTTGGAGGGGTAAAGGACATTTTCAGTCGACAACGTGTGTTTTGATTACGATGCTAATGGTTGACGGCTGATGCCAGACAGAGGCCACAGCCGATAACATCGTGAAGGGTCAAAAATTGGCGGGTTGACCCAAACACGCGTATCTTGAAGAGTCGCGCAACCCAAGTATTTTTTATTATTTTTTTTACCTGCTAATGCAGGCGATGGGTGATGATGTCGATAGTGGGGATCGCGAAGAAAATACCGAAATACACTCTCGATTGAACAATGCAAAAGAAATAAAAATAAAACAAATACAAATCAAGTAGAAGGTACTCAAAAAAAACTTACGGGCAATTAGAAGTATGAAATGGCCAATCCGTAGTGCATAAAAAGTCTGCAGCGACGTTGAAACTTTGTTGCCTCCTGCTGCGAAACGGCGAGGACAGGCAATCAATACTCAAAGTCGCGCGTACAGTGAACAACTGTTTGTGTGTCTTCTCAACCTCGAGACGACTTGAGGCGACTTGATCCGAGATACAACGGACGCGTCTACTACCTGGTACTGCGCAAGTAGATTTGCTAAAGCTGGGGGATAAACTGTTAGACAAACCCGTGGGAAACAAAGTGACAGGAAAGGTTTAGTCAATTGAAAGTGGGCGCGCGCAGCAGCAGGCACCGACGCCGGTGAACAAAAGATTCGAGGTGAGGTTGGGGTTTGAATGTTGTTGTTGCAATGACAGGGAATGAGAACCAAATGTATCGTGGTTCAGCAGAAGTACGGAGTACCTTTGTGTGAGAAAGGGAAAAGTAGAGGGAACAAACTGTGCGGATTGGGGAGGGGGTGCAGATTGAGGAACCGTGGGAAGTATCTGGAGTATGTGAGAAGTATGTAAAGGGCTAGGTAGGTATGTAAAACGTTGGTAAGGTATGCGGTATGTTGGTAGAAGGAACGTTGGTGAGGTAAGGTAGCCTTTAGCCACCTGCAAATTTTGCACTTCTGCCTGTCGCGCACGGACTATAGCACAGCCCCGTTATTGGTCTGTGCTTCTTCTTCTTCCTTTTTTTATGAAAACTTTTTATGCGCAGAACTCTTTGAGTAGGTACAAAGTTCCCCCAATCCCTCTGCGGACTAAACTTTTAGCTCAGCGGGGGAATTTGGCCAAGGCCCTTAGGTACTTTGTACAATGAGAAAATAGTACCGTCAAAACAAGAATTAAATGTACACTCTGCAAATATGCGCGAGGCCGGTGTGGAGCCACTATCGAAGTTGAGGATAAAAGAGTGAGGGTATTTTAGGTAAGTTAGGTAGATTTTGGAATGACGCATGTAAAGACTGAGAAATATTGGCCGCTGCGACTGCGCATTTATTGGATACCAATATGTGGCGTTGTGCTGCCGTAAGAATCGAATTGATATGAGAAAAAAATTCTGAGAGGTCACTATACCTTTTCCTAAAGAAATTCTATTTCTCTTCTCCTTTAGTTGGTCGAACAAGAAACAACAAGAAATTTTCCCTCCCAATTCCTAATCGTTATGTCAATTCGTAAATCTGCAGTAGATAAACTTTTCTTATGCAAGGATCTCAAACAAGTAGCGCGATAGGTACCTACCTACTTCTTGGATGAACACAAAAAAGTGACTTTGCGAAGATCAGATCCTGATACCTGAATACTGCAGGAAGAAAAACGCGACTAACCAGGACTCAAACGCTGTTGATTTTTGTTCCTGGGACCTTGAAGCCTTGGGGGGAGTACTTTCGACAAAAGTATCTTGGGCTTAGGCAGGTAGATGTTTTGGATTGGTGTCTAATCTTTTTATTTTTATTATGTATTTTTCGTGCGCGACCTGGGGGTGTGGGTTCGAACGACTGGCACCTCACGAAAAAAGAAGTGTGGAAAAGGTTAAGATTTGGCGGTACGCAGCCATCGAAGGTGGAAAGTACCTTTAATGTTCGAGCCATGGTGGCTCTAAGACGCATTCATTTTTTCTTTCGCCCTCTCTAATTCGTTAACCATTACTTTTGCGGGTATACAAGAATCTCTTGGCGCCTTTGTCCCGGTCCAACCCTTAACTCGGTTAATCATGGGTCAAGAATCTGAGCTAACGAATTACTTAGGAATTACCTAGGTAGAAATTGCCTGGGTGCTTATCAATACCTCGAAGCCATTTTCTTTACTCTTTCAAGCGTTTTTACTATGTAAAAAGTACCCAGGTACGAATTACATCGAGACTTTTCACTGTGCCTCGAAATAACCCGCACGTGATATTAGCTGCTACCCACAAGAATTGGACTATGGCAGCAGAATGTATTGAATGTATCCTATGTAGGTATTCCCTTATACATATCAACACCTACCTCTACATTTTCATTATCTCAGTGGGGCTTAGACTAGGAGGACGGTTTTTGTATCTTTTATGCCACAACACTTTTCAGCCAATTAGATCCCTGACATACCATACCCACTAAAAACCGTTTCCTAGTCTGAGGTAGGAGTGTGCTTGTTTGTATATAGTAAATTATATCAAAATATATTAATATATTTATTAATATTTAAATTTTTAATATGAAGTTGATTTGTTACTTCTTTAATTTGTAAGGTACAATTAATGTTTTTGAATTGTTTGCTAATGTATTTCAGGAATCCTGAACTGCTTGCGTTTATCCTTAGCCCAGCAGCTATTCCAACGTGAACCACGCGTTTGAATAACGCGAACCATGTGTTTGAATAATGCGAATTACGCGTTTGAATTTTAGGTGAATTTAATTTAAGTGCAATATTAATATTAGGCTTAAGAATAAAAAAGGCAATACCCTAAGTTTGTAGTTATATGTATTATAGTATGCTTATTTATTAACTTGAGTAGTATCAGTTTAATTAAGCCATTTAAAGAATTAAATTCTTAAATAACAATACGAATGCGTTTGAGGTTAGAAAGGGTTGCTTTTAAGTTATTAATGAAGTTTGGGATTAATTAAAGTATTGTTGGTTATATTATTGTTAAGTGTTATAAAAGTAAATATATATGATTTTTATCCCTTGAATCCAATAATATACTAATATCACAACAGAAAAATTAAGAAAAATACTAACGGGCTTTAAAATATTTATCATTAGCCTTTATAATTTGTATAAAATGAATAAAGCCTTTCGTTATTTTATTATTATTTAGTAGGGGTGGGAATTAAATAATATTTTAAATGATAACTTAAATTTCTTAATTATGTATAATATTTTTATTTTTTTATTATATTAATTAAAAATTAGATATAAGGTTTTATATTAATTATTATTACTTCTAAACATTTATAGATTAAGAATATTTATTTTTGTTATTTAATATTAATTATTTTTGTAAATAATAAAGATTATTTTATATGGTAGTTTTAAATGATAAGTTTAAAATATTAGCTTCGTACCTTAGATTAAAATTTTTGGAATAGCAGTATAGTCCCACAGATATATCTGCACGGACCATATTGGGGTGGCTGTGGTGGCTGGTCAAAAATCTCTAGTCTAAGCTCGCTAAGATAACATTTTCATTCTGTACCTACAATGACTTAGGTATTTTATTTTATTTTATTTTTTACCCCTTATTATAGTCTCTATGTACACTACATCATAAGTTCGAAAGCCTAAATTTGAGCTATTGAAATCGCTAAAGCTTTTTCTATTTCCTTTTTCGACTTAAGATGACGAGAATAAGATAGCCAATGAAGCGATGGTCCGCTCTTTTGTTGTCATATATCGGACGTGAAATGGTAAGTAAAATATTGAGGATTCGCTATACAATACAGATATGCAGCTATCCGCACCAAATCTCCAGCTTTATATTAGTCCTTAGGGGTGGTCTAATATAGTGCACAGGTAGGTACCTATATTAAGTATTTTAAGCAGGTATTCATCAGGGCTATTCCGTCCATACCTCAGTACAATGGCTTCCTATTTGAGCCTTTAAGGGGTGAATTCTTAAAGTTTAGGTTTTCAAGTGGGTATGGACGTTGCTGGTCTCCATAGTTACATGTTATGCATACATGTATATATGTAGTATGAACCTTGCCCTGCCTAACATACCTATTCTTGGCATATAGTTAAAATACCCAGGTACATTGTATCTACCTACCTACCTATACTTGAGCATTACCTACCTACATACCTACCCACCTGGTAAAGGTATAAGGCAGCAATAGGTAAGTAGGCACTTATGCTATATCTACTGAACAGCAATGTCGTTTCCTTTATGATTCATAAAAAATCTTATTTACCCGTTACTAAGTTTTACGTAGCTACATGTATAATTCGAAGAACGAAATCCCAATGATGGACTTTGGTTAGGTTAGGTACCTGTTTACCTAGTTTAGACCAGACGATAAGTTGGTTATGGAGCTAAGGTCTCGATGCCAAGAATAGGTACCTACCTATGCAACGCAAGGTAACGACTTGGGTAAAAAGTATCGATACTTCTCCCCGCAGTATGAAGTATATGTATCTTCGCGATACTTGACTTCCTAGTCCCGCAAGTACCTATATAAGATCAAGGTAAATGTATACAAGCAGCGTATGCAATGCAGCCTCGCGATCACTTCCAAATTACATCTACATCATATACTTTCAAGTTCCATATACTTGTCTATTTAAGCACCCCGTACTACAATATCCTATATTCGTCCTCCCCTCTGCAGATTTATCATCGGACGCCGCTGGCAAGCCACCCCTTAGCCAACTTACTCCGTATAAGAGTCCGAGATTAACAGGTGGCCGTGGCTAATAGCTAGAATACTAATAGCCTATCGAATTTACTTATAGATTATATTTAGCAGTGGACGGTACGACTATACCATGCTCGTACTCTTTGGTTTTATAGCATTGGATCGTCCCAGAATGGCATGAGCACGCCCATCAAGTATCTACCTTGTATAAGTATATGAGGCGTTTAGGTCATTCTCGTCTCATTATTCTTGTGTATTCAGCTAGGTACCGCCGTCTACGAAACAGTAGCACATATGTACCTGTCATACCATGGCCCATATATTCCCAGATACACGACGGGTTTCGTTGAGAAACTTCAATGTGTATTCTCTTTCGGGCATGTAGCCTACGAAAAGTACGGCTTAGAGGTATATGTGAGTATTGTTGTGTTCCTGATCGGCTAGATGCGTTCTTAAAAGACAATCCACATTATTTATTTGGCTAATCTTAGCATATGTCAGCTATTTGATAGGATACACTTATGACTATCAACTATTACGTAGACAAATTCAGTAGTTAGGGTGAACCTACGATGAGATATAATTAGAAGAGGGGCATAGCAACTATTGTTTAGTACTGTAGCCGATGTATATAACTCTTAAGGAAGAAAAACATTATCTTAGAAAGTCGATATAGGTATAAGCCTCTTATATCGAAGGTCACTATGTACACCACACAATGCATATAACTACAACACAGTATGTTGATAAATATATCTCGTATTACTTCAAAAATGACTACCTACTCGATCCAGGTAGGGTCAAAGATAATCTTTTGTACTTTGATATCGTTACCTCTTGCTTAGCAGGACTTATGTTGTACTAGGCTTTTCATTCTACGGAAGAGAACATGGGTATTTATGAAGTCGGAGCTGAAGCAAACATTTAGGTAGATATCATGTAGCTAGCCTGGAAGCGCTCGGGTGTGAATGCGGCTCTGTAACCACGAAGGGAAGGGGCTTGTACCACTTATATGTTTAAGCATGTGCCTCGGGGGCACGGTGGAACACCGGAGGACCATTCGTGTTGGGGACGCCTTATAGTTAAACGCGGATATCCTATTGACCAGGAGGTATAGAGCTATATATCATGGCAATATACGTATTATCTACACTATAAAGTAATTAGAGATGGAAATCCGCATAGAAATATAGTTGCAATGACTTGCGGGCCGCGGACCCGGTTGAATCTATAGAGGAATGTCTCTTATCGAGTCTAGCATCTCGTCTTTCATCCCATTATCGTCGGCAAGACTATCACCAGTTGTTTTCAATGCAAATACTTGTCATCTGGCTACCTCCAACGCTTGATCGGCGACCAAGCTAGACCGTAATGGCTTATTTCTGACATAGCATGTAAGTCTGTTTCCAAGAAGCTAGAAAGGATTGAAACTATAAAGGTAAGAGACCGTCGGAACAGTTTGAGAATGCGACTCTGACCACAACTACATATGCAATCATTAGCCTAGGTACATGCGGTATACAATAATCGAGTAAAGGTGTGGTAACTAGGTAGGGTTAGATATTCCATGGGTAAGGTGATTGAATCTTGAATATATGTATGTAATTGATTCTTTTGAGGTACGTACCTACTGAAGGGCTGCCCAGGTGCTGCATGTTTGAAGTACAGTTCCGTAGGTATTGCTCATGTACCTCTTGTTTATGCTCCGCGACATTGATCCTTTACACGTGTAGGTTGAAGCTAGATTAGGAAACAACCCTGAAATGTAGGCTGCTACCATAAACGACTCCATAGTTTTGGGATGGCGCAGATGCAACCTGCAAGGACGGTATGATCGACGACAATGGGATCTAAGGACACGAGCCTACTATTTGGATGATCGTTGAAAGTACGAGATTACAAGTTTACCATTTTATTCTCACGATATGGCTTGGGTGGTTTACTGTATCCGTATTAACTATCGCCCCACCATGGTAGGCAGCTTGTTGTGAGGTCTCTGTATCTTATGGTTGTGATACAAGAGTATAGTTGGTTGAGAACGTGCTCTTATACTAAGATACGCGAGACTCTTCCTATCATGGTGGTACCTAACCTAGTGATTTCCATACTAAAAAGCTTGGTTGAACTTTTGGTATTTATCTAACGGACAAAGCTTCGCGGGAAGGGTTCAAGTCTGGGTGGGTGCTGTACGCTAATAGTTTCATGTGTCGCTGGTATCCCGGCATATTTGATGTTTGAGCTAAGTCATCCACATCTTTGGTCCGGTGACCATCGAAATGTTTCAACGCGGCCGTCAGAGTGTTGAGGATATAACTACCCCGCTCATATTTTGAGGACGGGAGTCCTAAGAATTGACCGGGATCGAAAGTAGCGTGCCATTCTGGTGGAATTTGATGCTTCTCCGCGGCTAGTTATGATATTAAACTCTCGTACTTTTCGCTTATGAAGACTAGAATGTCGATTGTCTAGGGTATTCCTTTTGTTGCTTACCCCTCTGGGCCCCAAGTGAACTTCCCTAGGTGCTTATTGAGTTAGCATATGATTTCCTGAACAGAATAGTTGTTATTCAGAAAGTAGAGTGGCTCAAGAGTTGGTAACGACAAATCTTTATCACGATGATGCTTTGGTTGGAATTGGATAACTAGGTCGACATGTTAGATTCGCGATGTTCCGGTGCCAACAAGGATCCGTTCTAGGCTCATCTCTTGGCAAGTTTCAACCAAGGTTAAGACTACGGCGAACCGCGACAAGGATATGTTCCCGCTCTGCCGCTTTACTGACCAAGCGCCGAGGATCCGGCTTGTCGGGCCACGGCTCTCATTTAGATATACGAAATCTAGTCGTTCGTCTCTATAGATACCTAGGCTAGAATCATTAGCGAACTGAGATAGATAAGAGCAAATTAAGCTACGACATAGGGTATGGCATATATTATTCTTGTTGATAGCACAGCTGAACGTCGTTATTGACGAGGAATCCCGTACCATGCCAATCTCTTTTAGCCTTGTTGTAAATACATAGGCAGGTAGTCTGTGAAATATCTCAACTAGTTGTTTACTAGAAAGCCAATCTACTAGACGAAAAAAGAGCTATTATAGCAAGGGTTGTGCTATTATACGAGGCGAAACAAAACAACAACTCATCTTTGCCGTCGTATAACTATAGTTAATGGAGAGATCTATATGATTTGATAGTTGTCGAGGAACATTAATGCTAACCTTGCTCTGAATAGTAGTAGCTGAATATCTTGGCCGTAAAGATGAGAATCTCACGATAAACTTAAGCTAGCCTCATCGAACAAGAAACGAGATGGAAGCACGGAACAAAACGAGGAGATTATACGGGGTATCGATTATGGTGTAATGTTTGGGTCGCTCAACTTCGGTAGTTTCCACGTAGGTAGAGGTACTTCTATTCTCGGGTATATCAACTAGTAAATAAGCATAAGTAAGTGAGAAATTTCGAATGCTGGTGAGGGTCGCTAAGTACTTGTACTTGATGTAGCAGAGCCGCGGGCGGCTGAACGAAAGGGGAAAAAGAAGGGGTTTTAAGGTTCCAAAGTTCCATGCTAGTCAAGGGGGTTAAAGACACGCTATGTCGTATGTGGGGTTCCTTATGGAGACAATAGAGGTTAATTGAACCAATGATAACCCCTGCATAAGTGAATAAGCGCGTCCCTGTAACACAGTGAAGCAACGTCCACACAAAACCTAACCGATTCAAAACCAAATTCCCGACACAGACCCTTTTTCTCTTTCCCACCTCGAAACCCCAAACGAAGCCCTACTACCAGCGAAACCTACAAGCGATGCAGCGAATACCGCAATGCCTTTTGTCACTTCTAACTCGAGTGGCCCCAACTCAAAGTAACTAATTGGGTCTGTTTATGCGTCGTGCTACACACAAAGAAAGTCTTCCAGCTCATAACCGTGATATCAACTGCCATGCCGGACATGCCAGACATGCCAAACGTGCTCGACGTGTTCTGCTACTTAATTCTCCGACAATATTTATTATAGCATCGAGAACGGGCTGGCCGACTAGGCCGACTAGACCGGATATAACCTCCACTACCAATCAGGGTTGTACGAGATAAGGGACTCAACTGGGAGGCTGCCCCTCTCCTCTGTAACCTGAGCTAGATACCGCTCCTTTTCTAACCCTCCTGTCGAAACAGGCATGGGTGCAGAGTAGAACGGAACAGGAAAACAAAAGTGCATCCCATCTAGATCTGGATATCTTTTCCATGCTCGCCGGCCACATGCGGCGACCGGTTTATGTTACATTCACCGTCGTCTACGTAGTAGCTATGGTTTCCGAACATGATACGAAGTATTGAATCTCCGTCTCCTACTTAGAGGAAGTTCTCGACTAGGTTAGGCTTTTATCGCACTCATCTTTCTCGCCTGCGGATACGCCTTTGGCTACACCCAAGCGTAGAATTCGATGATATTCCCAAGGTTTGGCTCTTTTTTTTTGTTTTTTGTTTTTTGTTTTTTGTATGGATGATCCCTTGGGATTATCCGTTTTCACTGGTAGGGTTTGTCATCGTGGTTTCGGATAACGGAATGGATGAAATCCACCTTCACCCACCCTCAAGCGCCTTGCCCTAGCTGTCCTAGCTAGGGTTGTCCGTTTTGGATCGATGTACATGGATTTCAGCCCAGCGCATCAAAGCCAAGACTATGCCTTCGTTCTTGACTCCTCCATTCCAGTATTCTACTTTAAGCTCTTGTTACAGGGTTATAGTTGAAGAAGTGCGAAAAGGCATGAGGTGTGGTAGTGCCCACCCCCAGCAACATTAACCCTAGTCAATCTAGAATGTGTCGGCCGAGTATCAAGACGTAGAAGATGCATTATCGTTATTATCTGCCTTTCGTCTCACTTGCTCTTACTGATCTTCTTCCCTTTTGTTCCCTCTTTACTACCGTATAGGTTCAACTACTGTATCACTGACAACGTTGTTGCGAGCCCCCTTTCTTTTCTTTCGCAGCTAGCGACCACTTTCCTTCATTGTCCAACTGGCTTGGCTGCTTACGCTCTTTTTTTTGAATAATCACTTTGGTCGCCGGTGGCAATTAGATTGGTCTACGCTCCTCTATTTGGTTCGTTTTTTTGTATCTGGTTTATACGTTTAATCTCTGACGTGACGAGAAAGAGAGTGGCAATCAGCTTTTTGGGAACATCGATAATCTTGCAATTACACCAAAGCTTCCAGATATCCTGTCCTATTAACACGACCAATTTCAGCAATTTCGATTCTTGTAGCAGCTTGGTCTGCCTATTTTACATATATCACTTTTAAATTCGTTGAGGCAGTGCCGTCTTCGCTATTTTTGCAATATCTACCTGTGGTAGATTAACGAATACACGATGTCTCCACCATTGCAATTAACTACATCCTCCGCGATGCCATACACACCGACGAGCGATGTTCTTGACCGACATGAATATGGGGTTACTAAGAATAGGAAACTAACAGCCTCAACTGGCGGGGGGAGAGCTTGGAGTGAAGACGAGGTTAGTAGGAAACTAAGCCGATGATCCTTTTGGCCCTGATCCATGGGATCGTAGAGCGAAAGCAATCGGGCACGGTACTAGGTAACTAATATATAGCTGAATAGGAGGTGTATCTTCTCCAGACTCGTCTTCAAAAGATGCCTTACAAGCATATTGCCGCCCATCTGAAGAAGACCGAGCTAGCTTGCCGTCTCCATTACCATCAACTAAGTCACGGAAGCAATCGCCGCAAGCGGACCACGTCTATATCCTCAGGCTCCTCCACAGGACATTCGCCTATCTTGCCGGCTACTATTCCGTCTCCTATCCAGGAGGTTCCCCGCGATAATTCATCTCCTGTGGGTGCTACTGGTAACGAACCCGACTCGCCTGGCTATGCAACCTCAGTGCAGCTCCCTAGTATCATAACGAATGTTGGTACCTCACCTCGATTACCCGCAATCCTACCAAAACCATCGACGATTGCTCTCCCGAGTACTGCTCATTCGGCGCCGTGTGGTTATTCAGTCTCGGGCCCTGATTCCACTCGATCGCTCGCTCCATCCCCATTTCCTCAGCCTGCATCGGTTAATCAAGTACCGGTACTTCGGCTTGACTGTTCTCTCCCGCCGCCCTCAGCTCACGTGGACATCCCTCGACTACAATCGATATACGCAGCACATCGATCATCATTCTGGACCGCTATCGCGTCTGAATACGGATCAGGGATTAGCCCAATCGTCCTAGAACAAGCATGGAAGGCAAGCGTATTTGCCATGGGTGGCCAAACTCCAATTACCCCAGTCACTAGTCCCAACGACCGCGAGATTATTTACGAGAAGCACGATAAGACCCGTATTAGCGCTATCCTTGGAATAGACGCCAACCCGCGAAGTCCGAAAGAAAGAGAGCTGGTACGGCGATTAGAAGAGGAGCGAAGCGTTGGTGTAGCCGCTGGTGCTTAAATTGTTAAGCTGGCAATCGTATTGAAGACTAGCACGGTATCATTACTCTAGTCAATATGGCGCTCTACAACAGTGCCAACTAAATCTCGAAATATGTTGTTACCTATCTCAGTTGGGTAACCGTTCTCGTGTTATCCGTTTTGCCCTCGTATGCCTCTAGATTTCCTGATCTCGCACATATCAGTCACAATTTACACATCGATTCTATTCTGAAGTATACGGTGGTTGCTATCGCGACCTTGGTTGAGCGAAATAGCCCTTTCACCACTTGTGTCTTTGGGTTTGGCGGCACGAGGGAAGAACTAGAACGGTCTCGTAGCTGGGCAAGATGACTTTGCGCTACGCATTGGATTTTAGAGGAGGCTCTAGAAAGGTTAGAGGGGGGGTTCCTTTCTACGTCGGATGGTATTTTGATATCTTAACACTGCTATGCTAGCTATATTGGCTAGTAGAGGAGTTAGTCAACATGTCTGGATGGAGGTTGTCTATGGAAGAGATTAGATGGAGGAGATGGTGAGATGTCTTGAACGGCCGCTAGCTATGATTCAGTTTCACGTGTACGTATGACTGGATGGATATTTCTTTTTAATATTTCCTGCCAGCATGATTTATGATGCAAATACAATACCCGGTTTATTATGGGCGAGGAATTCTGTACATTAATTTTTTCTTCTGGGCGGCTCGTAGCGAACAGTCTATGTTCTAGTCGGAGCAAGGAGAAAAGTAAAATGGTATTTTATCTTGGACGCTTCTGTTTCCATACACACCTAGGTACAGTTGTTTGCTTTCAGTACGCACGTTGCGAGAATCATTAAACCTACCATTGCCGTTCCGGATTACCTACAAATCCACAGGTATATACTATATAATCTCTATAATTACTATATTTATCATTTACATTTCCAAAGTCTTAAGCTGAAGTTGGCATTAAGCAAGTAATCAAGGTAAAACTCGTTTCTAGAGCCACCGGTAACACTTAGCGCCGCCGTCTCCTCACTTTTACGCAACTCCTCGAATCGGAAACCTACAACAAAATATACCGAAAATATAAGCGCCGCCATGGCGGGCCAGGAAACCGACCATGCTAGCGAAACGATGGTCCCGATAGAGGCTATCCAGATCGTAGATCCCCAAGTCGCTACTAGTTAAGGACCCTTTTTGTTTCCCTTTTGCCTCGAAATACTCTTCGAATGAGCATGGGTGGGTAATTGAGTGGTTGGAGGATATGGAGGACTAATGGTTGCGTGGATATTAGAATTCCCCCCAGCGGCCCGGATCTCGATTGTTCCTCATGGGATTAGTCTATGGACGCGCACGGCTCGTCTCGACGTCGAGCACGGTGGGATCCGCAAGCCGTATTTCCTCAAGGTGAGCTGCTCTCTTGGAGGCTTGCATACACACGTGTGCTTCTTGACGGGATGGAAATGCTTAATATAAAACAGACTTCCTACGGTGCCCTCGGCCGCGAAATGACGCAAAGCGAGTTTCGATGCATGTCGCGCATCCGGGGCGTTACGCCGGACTTGGTGCCGGAGCCTATTGCTTCGGGGACGTTTTCCAGCGTGCCGGACGTGCATTTTCTACTATGCGAGTTTCGCCGCATGACGGGGGATGTACCAGCCCCCGAAGCGCTTGGTGCGAAGATCGCAGAGCTGCATCGCTGTAGCAGCGGTAGCAGCACGAAGTTTGGGTCGGACGCTTCGACTTTCCACGGAAATGTTCGCGTCGACCATGGCTGGTCGGATTCTTGGGAGGAGTACTTCGCGAGAACGACGAGGGTGCTATTTGATTTAGAACAGGAGGCGCAGGTATGTTAAGCGATCGATTACGGGTTATTTGCCACGTTCTAATGGATGCTGGCTCCCGCTGTATCTATCGTGTTTGCTTACTCGCAAGACGCATATGCGTAGGGACCAAACGAAGAGATAAAGGAAATGATACCGCCTTTCTTCGACAAGGTAGTTCCGCGACTCCTCCGACCCCTAGAGACATGCGGCCGTTCCATCCAGCCGTGTCTCATCCACGGAGACTTATGGCACGGGAACGCGGAGACGGACGCGGAAACCGGGCTACCCGTGATCTTCGACGCGGCATCTCTCTACGCTCATAATGAATGTAAGACTTTACCTAATTTCCACGAGGGTTTAAGATTATGGCAACTGCCGGTATCATAATAGTAAGCTGATAGGCGGATGTATGTAGACGAACTCGGTGTCTGGCGTCAACCATGGAATAAGATTGGCGAGGCCTACCGAGACGAATACCACAAGTATATGCCCGAGTCGCAGCCAGAAGAGGACTGTGACGATCGGAATGCCTTATATGCAGTGTAAGGCTTTCACCCCTGATGCGATCGCGTCCTGTGTAGGTATGTAAAAGAGATACTAATTACATTAACTATAATAGTCGGGTCAATATCCTCGACTCTATTCTATACAAGGACGATTCTAGCTACCGACAGATGTACGTAAACTAGATCAGTCGGGGAATATTCCTTTTGAAATATATTAACATCTATCCTAACCTAGGTTAATATCGGGAATGCGCGAACTCGTTGATAAATTTCCTGGTGGCTTCGAAGAGTGGAACTCGTCAAAAGGAAGCGTATAAGTCCTTATAAACTACCTAACCTAGTTACCTACCTACCTACCTACCTAGGTTGGGTGGTAGGTTAACTACCTGTTAATGTATGAATACTACACTTCCAAAGTTCTATATTCGAATAAAAATCGACATTTTCTTCGTTGCCACATCCGAATCAACCTGGACGACTTTACTACTCGTCATACGTGCTCGCGATACGCCTCGACTTCTTACTCCGTAATGTCACCGTCGTAGTATAGGTGAGAACTCGGAGTTTTGCTATGCGAGATTCGAATCGCCCCGCATGAATGTATCTCTTTCGCTCACCTCCACAGAGCTCAAGTACCATCAACTTGGAAGGGTCTAGTCCACCCCGTTTTAATATTTTAGTGGCATACCATGTACGGCATACGTACTTCTAGTTTACGTACAATGGTCTTACCATCGTCTCCCTAGTCCCGCGTGTTGCCTGCAGACGTCTCCGCTTTCCCCTCCCGTACTCGGGCCCGACAAGGCGCGAGGACTTGGAGCAGCTCGATGGATACCCCAGACGAATATCCAGACTAGCAGGACTAGTAGGTTGGATGTAATGGGTATAACCTAACCTAGAAAAGTTGCTTTTTGGTTCGTGGGTCATGTGGATATTATCGTAGACCTGCCGGGACCTGGTACACCTCGCCTACCAACCAGTCGCCTCTCGAGGATTTCAAATTACTAGCTTCAGATGTGCGAATGCAGCTCTTGATAACAGAAACCTATCCGCTCCGGGATCCGGGCCATTCCGCGTTTCTAAACCCTCGTTACGTCAAACCTCCGAAATTTAACATCGTCATAAGATTTGAATTTCTCCGGCAGTTTCTTTACCCCGCAGAGCCGGTACCAAGGGTTGTTATATATAGGCGGCTTTCATATAAGCCTAAGGGACCCTCCTTCTTCGCTGGGGAATAATCAAGACGATTTATTATATGAGTACCTAGGTAGGCAGATATCAAATATTAGTAGATTCACCATGAGCAACGCGCCAGCAGCCGAGACGGGCATCAGTCCGAATCTTCAGGACCCGAAAGCCGATCCTCAGTATATTCAGTTCAAATGTCTACCAGCAGGCGGCCCTTTGAATCGGTGGTCTCATGCGATCACAAGGGAACATGACTACCCCGGTGCCCAAGTATGTGGCCACCTTGTATTTAGGAGACTTTACCCTGACGTAATATAGGCCATGCTATATGGTGCTGGTGTACCGAACGAAGAGATGATGAAGAATGCCCCCCATATTGGAGTGGCAACGGTTTGGTGGGAAGGAAATCCTGTACGTTACCTAGGACCCCAATGCAATTGTTCGTGTATAGCCACTAACCCGCAGCTCCCAGTGCAAGTAGGTGTCATTGTTCTGCAATATGGCCATAATAGTCACACGCTCACGACCTATTGCCATAGCTAATGACTGTTGAATATAGTACGCATCGTGAGTGAGTATGCGAACTTAATCTAGGCCGAGTTAACCATGATAGTCCTCGACTTCGGAAAGATCGTGAAGAGAGCAGTAGAAAAGCAAAAGATGCTAGCATGGCAGTACAACGCTGTTGGAGTATCAGATGCTATTACTATGGGAGGCGAAGGTTGGTCCGCGCCACCCCCTTTCGTTCTGACCTTGTCGCTAAATATCAGAAATATAGGCATGAGATATTCGCTTCAAACCCGCGATCTCATTGCGGATAGCATAGAAACTGTCACCTGCGCGCAACACCATGATGCTAATATTTCAATTCCCGGTTGCGATAAAAATATGCCGGGGGTAGTTATGGCAGCAGCACGTCATAACCGACCTTTCATCATGATTGTAAGTTATTACTCGCTGCTAAAATATTCCTTTTCCCCTAGAGGCGAAATCGAGGCTCGAACCCGTAACTACTTCGCATTAGACGTAACGTTAGCTTACAAGATACAGTACGGCGGGACGATCCGGAAGGGATATTCAGAGCTGTTGGAACGCGACGTGAACGTAAGCACTTGCTACGAAGCTTCAGGGGCATTTGCATATGGTCGACTCCAAGCCAAGACGAACCCTGGCGCTGTAGGCCGGACTCCGAGTGACGTACTGTCAGATATTGAACGTCATGCTTGCCCTGGCGCGGGGGCCTGTGGTGGAATGTACACTGCTAATACAATGGCGACAGCTATAGAAGCTATGGGCCTTACTCTACCCGGGTCGTCGTCTTATCCTGCTTTATCCCCGGAGAAAGCCCGCGAGTGCGAACGTGTCGCCGAGGTTATTAAAGTGACCATGGAGAAGGATATTCGCCCTCGGGACTTGTTGACGAAGGAATCATTTGAAAATGCGCTGGTCATTACCATGATACTTGGCGGCTCTACTAATGGAGTGCTGCACTTTTTAGCTATGGCTAACACGGCCGAAGTATCACTGACTCTAGAAGACATCGATAGGGTTAGCAACAAAACCCCCTTTTTAGCGGATCTCGCTCCCAGTGGAAAGTATTTGATGGAAGACCTATACAAGATTGGCGGTACTCCATCCGTATTGAAGATGCTGATAGCAGCTGGCCTAATAAACGGCAATATCCCAACAGTGACGGGACGCACACTTGCAGAGAATGTCGCCGACTGGCCTAGTTTACCACCCGACCAGAAAATCATCCGTCCTCTCTCGGATCCTATCAAAGAGACAGGCCACCTTCGAGTTTTGCGTGGAAACTTCGCGCCCGAAGGTGCTGTTGCCAAGATTACTGGCAAGGAGGGCTTGAGCTTTACAGGTAAGGCCCGGGTGTTCAACAAGGAACACGAGCTCGATGATGCCTTATCGCGTGGCGAAATCCCGCGAGATGAGAATTTGGTTCTCATTGTCCGTTACGAAGGTCCCCGTGGAGGCCCTGGTATGCCGGAACAGCTAAGGGCTTCCGCGGCGATAATGGGTGCGGGGCTAAACAACATTGCCCTCGTTACGGATGGTAGATATAGCGGTGCTAGCCACGGCTTCATAGTGGGCCACGTCACTCCGGAAGCAGCAAGAGGCGGGCCCATCGCATTGGTCAAAGATGGAGACACAATCGTCATCGATGCTGTTAAGAACCGAATTGACATAACCAATGTGAGCGACGAAGAATTGAAAGAGAGGAAGAAGACATGGAAGGCTCCTCCTCCAAGAGCCAGGAGAGGTGTTTTGGCAAAATATGCAAGACTAGTTGGCGATGCCAGTCATGGTGCTGTCACAGACCAATGGGATCCGGAAGACTAGGTCTTCGCGGTCTTCGTAAATCTAAGATACAGTATGGCTATTCTTAGATCTTGGTCTAATATACCTATTGAGCATTTGGGTAATATGTATCGATATTTGTGCTATTAAATATTGTACCGTGGATTCGACATGGCTGTTCAATATACGACCCCTGATTACGACTGACTCTGGTTCCTGACGATTGCTTCGGCCTAAGGATAGGATTTAATAATGTGCTGTATCGTAGTAGTCTAAAGTGTTTTCTTGGTTGTACTGATGAGAAATTCATCACTGCTTTGCATCAAATCAGGTCTGATATAGGCAGCAAACGTATGCCAGGATAGCGCTGGCAGTAGGAATACTGCACTGAGAACAAGCGATGTTAATGTGAACCCGCTCTCGTCGCGTCGAGAGGCATGCCAAAGTAGGATGGCTTCTAGGAAGACCTCTCCCGCAAGGAGAGTGGTGAAGACGATCTGGCGCTTCTCCTTTGCAGCACCGGAATCCGAGATGCATAGGAGCAACGGGATTGTGAGAGCTAAGACGAGAGCACCGTAGACCTGCCACAGCAAAGCAGAACTCGGAGGCACGTCGGAGCTAGAAGTAACCGCAAACGATAGGCACCATTCCGGAGATAGTATAAATGGGACAGCTCCCACAATGTTGAGGATGGCCTCAATAGCTAGGCCATACTGAATAATGCGTACCATGGTCCAATCTATAAGCGATACGAATGATGACTACGATATTTAATCCGAAGTTAGTAACGTTCATATAGGTAGGTAGTGATCTCTTAAGCGGTAAGCTAGGATAAGTAGGTGAGGTTATTATGGTGCTGATGATGTAGTAAGAAAGAAACATGATTAAACCAGTAAATCAGGCTCTTTGCAATTTATAAGACGCGGGTAGTGGCTGGCGTCACCAGAGGTATTACATATCACCTAACCTAGGTAGTTATACCCAGGTACACGATGTATTTTACCGGGCAGTTTTGACAAGTACGAGGTGAAGCTCTAGGTTAATAGGTACATACCCGGGTAATTTTAAGATTGGATTAAATGTGTACGTTACTTGGGTGCACATAGGTACCTATACATCATGCAAGACATTAGAAGTGTATGTACGGATGCATCCATTCTGGTACATGTACTAATTCGATCCTGATGTAATCCGTACCTAGCCTGCTTATGCATAGTCTATCGATAAGAAAACAATAAGCCCCTCTCTTCAATAGACCCCTGAGCAACAGCCACAGATCGCGGGGTTACCGAGGGGCATACGAAAAAAAAATTTATAATTTTTATTTCATGTGCGTCGCGATTGTTTCGCGATTGATACATACCTAAGTACCTACCTAACCTAACTGAACTACACCCTGAACCAACATACCTCTGATTCCCCTCTGCAAAAGACAATTTAAATCGCTGTTTGCGGATTTTTATAGTCACATAATGTCTAAACGTACGGCGGAAGCCGGAGATGAGCACGCTCCTCTAAAGGGAGGTGTTCGTCCCGAGCCCATGGACTTGGATGACAAGGAAATGGGCGAGTTCGCAGACGAATTCGAGGACGAATTCGAGAGTGAAGATGAAATATTCGAAGCTGGTGTTGACGGTAGGCCCGATGCAGAACGCGAGGCGGAAGAAAATGCAGCTGGCGCCATGGATGTCGACGATAGTACTTTCATCGTTGGTCGCAATAAGCTCGAAGCCGGCCAACATCTTGCGCCAGATCTAGGTACCTACGAGATGCTTCACAACCTTAGCACTCCCTGGCCTTGTCTTTCTTTTGACATCGTCCGCGATAGTCTTGGCGACAACCGAGAAAAGGCCTACCCTGCCACCATGTATACTGTCGCTGGTACACAGGCCGAGAGCAAGCGCGAGAAGGAGAATCAGCTCATGATCATGAAGTTTAGCGGCCTGAGTCGCATGCAGAAGGATGGTCAGGACTCCGAATCCGAGGATGACTCGGACTCGGACGACGAAGACTCGGATCCCATTCTTGAGTCCAAGTCTATCCCACTAACCTCGACAACGAACCGTATCCGAAGCCACCAGATCCCCTCTCAAGACCCATCAAAACCACCCACTACTCTGACTGCGACCATGACGGAGTCAGCTAACGTCTTCATACACGATGTTACGCCCCACCTAGCGTCCTTCGACAACCCCGGCACCGTCATCACGCCTCAGCAGAACAAACCCCTCTCTACGATCCGAGCTCACAAGTCGGAAGGTTATGCGCTCGATTGGTCGCCTTTAGTGCCCGGCGGTAAGCTACTTACCGGTGACAATGACGGTCTGATATATGTGACGACGCGCACAGACGGCGGTGGCTGGGTCACGGATACGCGGGCGTTCCAGGGCCACACCGGCAGCGTGGAAGAGATCCAGTGGAGTCCCCAGGAAGCGTCCGTATTTGCATCAGCATCTAGCGACGGCACAGTACGCGTATGGGACGTGCGCAGCAAGAGCCGGAAACCCGCCATCACGGTGCAAGTCAGCTCGGTCGACGTGAACGTCATGTCATGGTCGCGATTGACCACGCATCTTCTTGCGACAGGTGCCGACGACGGCGTATGGGGTGTGTGGGATTTGCGACAATGGAAGGGCGGTGCGCAGAAGCCGAGCCCTATCGCCAGCTTCAACTACCACAAGGAGCAGATCACCAGTGTCGAGTGGCACCCTACGGACGACAGCATGGTTGCTGTCGCTGCGGGCGACCACAAGGTCACTCTCTGGGATCTGTCTGTCGAGTTGGACGATGAAGAGAGCAAGGATACGGCGGGCGTCAAGGACATGCCACCTCAACTACTCTTCGAGCACATTTCTGAGCATGTCAAGGAACTCCATTGGCACCCCCAGATTCCCGGTACCTTAATTGCCACCGGGCAAGAATTCAGCGTCTTCAGACCCATACCTGTCGTTTATGGTATTCACGCAAAATAAGATCTACGCGCATAGACCAAAGAACAAATAAACTTGTGAAGGAAATGAAGACCTCTTATCCTGCTTCCAAAAAATAGGATCGATAGCGTTCAGGTCTCAAGGGAAGAGCCGGAGGCCATATACGAGCCCACGCGTCTACGGCGACACTAGGTGCGGCCAGAATTGTGAATAGAGACAAGACCTAGTATTAGGTAGTTATGAAGATGTCACATAGACGTCTGATCGTCCTCTAATGATGGCGTAGGCGTTGGTCGTAACGAATCTACTCGTTGGAAATATCCGGAATTCGAGTTCTGGTAATGTAGAATGCTTTCTATACAAAATTGCGTCCTAGGTATAAAATAGAACCCGATACTTTAGTATCAAAGCATCAGTTCAGAGAAATAAGAAGGGAATAATATATAACCTCGTATGGACCTTTGCTATAAGCCATATTACAGAATCGAAAAGCGTGAGGCATTGAAAATATAGTCACTTTGAATACCGCGTCCAAGCTACGTCAAGTCGCAAGAGTGAAGCCGAACATGCGCCTAAAATAGACGTTTCCTCCAAGATTTCAAGAATTGAGATATATACATTTCAAAGAGCAATTGTCCAAACTGATCGTGGTATCTCCGCCCTAATGATCAATATCAATACCAATGCCCCAAAATCCTCTCTCGCAACTCCAAGAACCCCAATAGAACAGTAACCAGCATCCATCGCCATGCGTATATGCAACCAACCACCCAATCAATCATTCCAGAACCCGTTCTTCGTACAGTCGCGTAATGGTTAAACAAAGGTGCATATATCTGTACATCGTTGTCTAGCCGTAGTACGAATTAGAATTCGAGTAGATCCCTACATCATTGAGATATAAGATAAAAAAAAAAAAAAAAAAGAGTAGATGATCAAACCGCCCGACCACACTTCCCACACAGTAGCTTCTTCTTGCCTCCGATCTTTTTCATCCTGAACTCACGACTTCCACAAGCTCGGCATTGCATGTCTTCACCGTCTTCACTAGTTAATTCTGAGCTTAATTGGCTGATGTAAGAGTCGGGTCGAGTATTGCTAGGCTTGGGAGATGATAGATGATTACTTTCTTGCGCCCGCGATAATATGGCCCCTGCTGGCAAACTCTTGCGCCGGTTTTCTTTTTCATTTTTATCGGGTTCCTCCGTGTCTATTGCTGTGCTTTTCCGTCGGTTGTCTTTGCCGACTGTAGCATCAGAAGCCAGTCCGGTGCTTGCAGAACGGTTATGCGCCGATTCAGGCGTTGAGCCATGATTCCCGTTGCCTCGTGCTTGGCTACTATTTCGCCATCTATTCAAGTTCCAGAATGAATAACTCGCGCCAGCAGGATCTAAACGTAGTTCATCCTCTTCCTCGTCGAGTGGCCGGAAGGAAAAGCTCGGCGTTGGCGGTATTAGTGAATCGCGCAGACTTGAACGGTTATTGATACCATTTATTGGTTTATTTGAGGCGGGACTTGCTGGCACGCTGGGAACTGACATGCTCGTATGGTGGTGTCTTCTCGTATTTGGAGTAGAGTTTACGGGAGTACGAGCTGCTTTGCTCGGTGACAAGGACCGTTCGCTACGCGCCGGAGTCGATATGGTAACCGAAACTGGCCTACCCGGATGTCCTTCAACACCATGCCTCCACGTGTTGATCCTATCCGAATTGGCCTGGAAAATACCCTGGAGTGGCTGCGTAATTGAACTCCTCCGGGAATGTGGATCTCGACTACTGGCACTGATTCGCGTGGCTATGCTGCCACTTCGTCCCAGTAAACTATCTCTTCCGAGTTTTCTAGAAAACGTCGAGCCAGTCTCCCAGTTATCATGGCGGCGCTTGACGAAGGCGCAATCCTGACGGAAGACCTTGATGAGCCCCGCGTGATCGGTGGTTACGACGATATTACCGTCATAGTGAGCGGATCGTGCGATATATACCGGAGACTCCTCGGGCTTCTTGATTTTGGCCGAGCTTTCGGACTGTGTATCTTGAGACTCTACCGTCCGAGTCACGGCTGATTCCTCTTTGCTAAGCAACGTAACCGGTGGAGGATTGCATAGCGTAAATATGGGATCGCCAGAAGATTGCAATAATCGTCGTGTCGCGGTCGGAGCAAAAATGGCTCCAGTAACAATGTCCGAATGGGCCTCAAAATATTCACAAGGCCTCTTTTCTTTATTCTCGGCGAGTTTTGAGCTGGTAGACCATATGAACGCCCTCTTGTCCTCGCTTCCACACATGATGTAATTGCCCTCGTCGCTAAATGTAGCTCTGATTTGACTGCACGCATTTTCGTGGCCCTTGAGTTTCAAATCGAGATTCTTGTCTCCCATATTATAGATCCTGATTCGAGAGTCGTTTGATGTGATGAGAATCTTCACTACGCCGTCTGGGGCATCTGGAGGAAACGCCATCGTTTCAATGCCTGTGATCTTGCTCCCCTTGGCGTTTTTACCTCGAGATGACCGCACGTGGACCTGGGTGTGGTATTTGAGGCCTTCAGTCTCATAAAACATACAAAACCCATTCGAACAACCTGCTATAGCCGTTTTCCCATCAGGCGAGAATGCAACAGCGGTAATGAAATCGGAGAGCTGGCTTGAATAAGCGACAGCTTTATCCGGAATGCTCCATAATCTCAGGTAAGAATCTAGAGAACCTGCCAGGAAGAATCTGTCATCGCGAGGGTGGAAGGCTATGGACGTAACAAAATCCTTGTGTTTGAATGTGCATAGGCATTCCTGTCTACTTATATGCCATAAGCGGACGGTCTTATCCATCGACGAAGAGAGGAGGAAGTTGTTTTTGCTCCAACTAAGGTCGAGAATGTCGCCTGCGTGACCAAGAAACTCCCGGATCGGCTTCGCGTGAAAGACTGGTGCGCTTAGCCGCTCCTCTTTCTCACTATAAGAATTTTCTTCCTCTTCGTCCACTTTCCTATCTTCTTGTGTCGCAATAACTGCCCAAATGCGTACAACCCGGTCGCGACCTCCAGTAGCTAGGTATCTTCCATCTTTGCTAAACTCAACAGCCCAGATGGGGCCTCCTGGTTCTGGTTCATCCTTGTCCGGTTCCTGTACTGCTGCGGTTCCGTTGACGGTATCTGCTTGACTACCCTGGATCGGCTGTTGCGTTCCCACGAGCTCCTGCGCGAGAAACATGCGATTGAACTCCTTGACTTTCTTGTTCTGTGCCCTGACCCTAATATATCGTGGCGGTTCTTTATGATGGGGGATATAGCCACCAGCGCCAACAGCAGAAGAAAAAGCGACAGCATTTGCGCCCTCGGTTCTCATTTCGCTAATTTCGGATTCATCGTCGTGTATGCCGTCATCTTTCTTCTTGCCGCCTATCATGCTGAGGCGACTAAGGAAACCTCCTTTCCTGCTTTGTGATACTTGTTAGCTTAGGATGAAACATTCGCCTAGCTAGCCGTATAAACACACCTTCGATCCTTAGCGTGGTCGAGTTGAGGAGGCATTTGTTTGGTAGATACATCGGAGGAAAGACGAGGTAGCACCTCGTTTGCAGGGCTATCAGGTCGGCCGGAATTGCGAAATCTCGAGGCAATGGAGCGATCGGTATTCGTCCTCGCGAAGATATGCTAGGATGGACGGAGTCAGCTCACATGGCCGAGAGACTGAGAGATAAAACATACATGAGATAGCGGGTCAAGCGCTGGCGAGGGTATAGGTTGTGCCCCGGGCCGGGCCCCGGTATCTGCGTCTTTTCTATCTTTTACATCCTTTCCCCCTGTATCCTTCCGAGTAAGTTTAGCAGTGCCTCTCTTCCCGGAACCTTTAAGAAGCGTGCTAGTACCTTGTTTAGGACGTAGTGTTAGTGAAATAGCCTCAAAGGGAGGATTGGTAGATTGATTATAAAATGAATGGAAGGGTGGTATGAGGTGGTGGTGGCCCGTCGACGTACTCGGATCATCAGAGGTAGTGGGCGATCGCCCTAGGTCATGGAGAGAATCCAATCCATTGTGGTTCGATTTTGTATTAACACGGGTAGCGGTGAGATCGTCTTGCTGAGGGCGCGCGACCTCGGTGGCCGGTGAAGAGGTCGACATATTCCATTATCTAGCTACGATCGAGATTACCTAGGGAATAGGGACCAAATTTGGCCTTTCGCCCGGGGCGCAACAACGCTCTCGTCGCGTACGAACCTAGATATCGTATGTGTAGGTAATTATATATAATCGCAGAATAGATGGGTTAGCTCGAGTAATATTTCGCGATCAGTACTTTTGTTCTTAGTTTGCTGCAAGTTATCGTAGTCCGTGGTCCGTATTGCTATGTTTTTGTTCAATTTCGCCCCGTCACATCCGTAATCAAAAAAAGGAATGTCTTGAAAGATTTCGGTATTCAAATATCTCAATCGTAAATAAGAGTCAAATATACATCCAGGCACATGGCAATGATGGACATATCGACTAGCTAAACTAGTGAATTACAAGTAGCGGGAAAGATTATTATTATTATTACTAGCAATTGAGTATATATATTTTAGGTATGGTAGTGGTAGAGTGATTTTAATAAGGCTATCTACGGTTGACCATAGCTGACACTCGGAAAAAACTCTAAAAATGTCAATACATATACCCCCCCCTTCTAAAACAGCCAAATTTAGAAATATTATATATTTATAATATATTTTACATTAAATGAAAAAAAAATTTTAAATTTTTTTTTAATTTTTATTTATTTTTTAATATATTTTATCTTATCTTATCTTTATCTTATTTTTTTTATTTTTTTAAAATTTTTTTTCAAATTTTTTTTCTTATTTTCTATCTTATTTTATAAAAATATTAATCATGTGATCATAGTGGTACAAACCCATTTTAATCTTATATTTAATTCTATATATTTTGATTTCCAATTAAAATATATTCTTTTTTAAAATAATTACTTTTTATTAAATTAATATAAATACCTTTATTTTTATTATTATATATAATGGTACCTTATTTATCCAATATTAATTAATAATTAATAATAAATTAATTATTAAATAATAAATTAATAATTAATAATAAATTAATTATAAATTAATTAGGTACCTAAAAGGGAAGAAATAACTTTAACATTAAATTTTAATAAAAAAAGGCAAACAACCTCAAGATTTTATATTCCAATATATAATCTTAAACCTGAAATTTTATATTATTATATATAATTTTGGAAATAATTCATATTAATTTAAAATCTTTAAAAAATAAAAATAATTTCAATATTAAATCTACAATCTGAAATATATATTTATTATATATAAATAAATAATATTAAAATTTCTTTCATTAGTAAAATAATTTTAAAAGAATTTATATTAATTAAATTACTATATATTTATTATATATTTATATTTATAATATATATTTATATTTATTATAATATTATAATATATTAAAAAAAAATAATAATATTAAAAATTACATTATATTTCTATTTTACTAACAAATTTTAAACTCTACCTAAAATTTTTTTTCCAACCCCACTTAAAAAGTTTTACATACTACAACTGCTATTGCCTAAAAATTTAATACTTAAAAAAAGAATAATTTAACATTTTATAAAATAATTTTATAAAACAAAATTGGTACAATTTCTTTTTACAATAATATTCACCTATCTTTTTTTTACTACTCTTTTATTATAATAATTAATATTTTTATTATTTTAATTATAATATTATATTTTACTTATTTTTTTTAAATTTATTATAATTAATAATTAATATAATTAAATTAATAAAAAAATTTTAATTAAAATATATTAATAATAAATAATTAAATATTAATTTTAATATT